>JAHQZX020005219.1:0-28929 GCA_019804575.2 Pseudotulostoma volvatum
CTCCTCCGTTAACTCAAAATGGCCGTCACAGAAACGGAAAACGGAGGTCCGTTATGGGCTGCCGAACAGGCCCTAAAGCATCCTACCATTCTGGCACAACCTTCAGGAAAAGCAGCGCGGATCTTTTGATGAATAACTGATAACTGCTGTCTTCAGCCTCGAAGCTCAGTTCTTTTTAATGTACCGTATTTCCTTCCCTTGCCTTAATGTACCTTCGATGGCTTCTTGCCTAGCCTTTAGCTCTTCCTTGAGTTCCTCACGTTGAATGAGTCCAAATCGATCTTCTAGTCACAATAACTCTAGTTTTCTAAGAGGTTTCGCTAATCCGTCTGCTATCATATTGACTGTAGCTTCACATTGAAGCTGAATAGATCCCCTTTTGCACTCTTGCCGAAGCCAGTGGTTATGTATGTCGACATGTCGCAACTTTGTCACCAGCTTTACTGAGTCGTTGCAAAGTCGCAGTGTTTGGCGATTGTCGCAGCGGATTCATAGAGGCTCTTTAGCTCCAGAGTTAGCTTCTTGAAGAGTCGACTCATAAACACGGCATCTTTGCCAGTTTGTGATAACGCTAACAGTTCACCTTCTGTACTTGAAGTTGTAACCGTGTCCTGTTTGTTTGCTCGCCATCCAATTACTCCACCAAAAAGGATCATTGCGTAACCTTTGGAGCTTTTTCTGTCGACTGTATTGTCGGCAAAAGAGGAGTCGCTCGTACAGATAAATGATTCGCTCGAATCATCATGGCCATATCGAATGCACATATTTCTTGCAGAAACCATTTCAAATCTCCAGAGTTCGTAAGCTCAAAGCTCTTCTTAAGCTCTTTCTTTGCAATCATTGCCTCTTCTTCACACTTTTTGCGGTATGCGAAGACAATGTCGTCAACATAGAAAAAGACAATTACTCCATTTTTGATCATAACACACGGCTCCTACGGTATTTCTTTAAAACCCATGCCTCTAAATGTATCAGTAAGTTTCTGTTGCCACGAAAGAGGGGATCTCCGCAATCCATAGAGTGCCTTCTGAAGTCGACAGATTTTCTTTTGTTCTTCAAATTCAGGAGGTATTTTCATAAAAACCAGCTCGTCAAGATCGCAGTTGACAAACGCATTGACTACATCCACCTGCTTCAGCTCGAGGTCAAACTTGGCGGCAATCGCCAGCAACGTTCTCAATGTGTTGCCGGCTAACGTTGTTGCAGGTCTCCAAGTTTTTGCCGATTTCCGCAGACAACCAATCTTGCTTTGTATTTTACCAGGAAACCGTGTTTGTCTGTCTTGTAAACAAGGACCCACATACTAGGGAGTACTTGATGTCCTTTTGCTTACCCATGTTCAATTACTTCCCAAGACCTTTTTTGTTTGTGTTGCTGAAGTCGTTGTTGTTGAGCTTCTTCAAATGCCTTCCTAAGTGGATGATTTTGGAGCTTGCGGTAGTTTTCAGGTGGAGGAGGGAGGTCGCGTTTGTGTGCTTTGAACTTTCTTCCTTTCGGGAAAGCACCTTGCCAAGCAGTTGCAACTTTAACCTCTTTGAAATGTTCGAATCTAACCTTGTCGAGCTCTGCCTTGTTTAGGCTCCCTAAGGTATTAGTATTATTTTCTTTCGTTCGTTGGGGGACAGTGCTGTCACCAACATCTGTTGCTTTTTGACTCTGGGCCTTGACTGCCAAACCTATGAAATCTTTGAACGCATCATCATTGGGTGTATATCCAAGCGTATACTCGGGCGTGTACTCGGGCGCACCAGGCACATAACCGGGCGCATCATTGGGCCCATACTCGGGCGCACCAGGCGTATAACCGAGCGTATTATTTTCAGAGATTTGTGACGGGGTTGGGTAGGCGTGGAGGAGAGTTAATTCTAAGAGCTCAGGATCTGCTCGACTATCCGTTTGTATGTGTTTAGATTCTTGCAGTATTTCTCTAGATGTCTGAGAGATCCCCTCAAGAACAGTGTGCTGGCCAGGCACTTGATTGCTGCTCTCTCGATCCTTGTCCTCTGCCACCTCACGATCGCTACTAGATTCGTCCGGCTGATCAGGCCCACTAATATCTAAGTCAACGATCTCGTCATCTTCCTGCAGGATGCCCTCATTTTCAGATCCCTGCGCTGGAAGTCTCATTTGATAGACATGTTCGTCAATTGTGGTTGCTAAATCATTGCTAAGGTCAGCTCTCTTACCATCAAAGAACTGTTCTTCGTCAAAGATTACATCTCTCGAAGACATTACTTCTCCCCGATGCGGCACCCATATTCTGAAGATATTTATGGAGTCGTATCCGATCAAGTATCCTACATATGCTCTTGGGTTTAGTTTCCGTAGCCGATTTCTCTTTAGCTTAGCATTAGTTATCATAGCATATGCCTTGTACCCATATGCCTTCAAATGAGCTAGTTGCTATTTTCTTCTACCTAAGATTTCATTATTGTCAGCTAGCCAAGTATAAAAACGTTCATATGGAGATTCCCAGCCAAGCTCGGCCATAGGAGTGGGGTTATGCAGATACACTGCCATGTTGGTAATTTCTACCCATAGGTCGTGTGGGAGTTTTGCCGAAATTCTCATTGAACGGGCTTTTGTCATTATCACTGCTCCGGTTCATGCCGCTCGTCCATTTTGGTCTCGAGTACTGGTAGGTGATACTTCTAAGCCAATTCCTTCTCGGCTAAGCCATCTGTTCACTTTCCGAACCTTCGCCAATTCTCCATCAGTTCATATTGTCCTCATAGTCAGGGAATACCGCGTTTTCAAAATGGCTTGAAAATCTCGGAGATTTGCCAATGCTTCTCCTGCGTCATAACTCTTGCAGAAATAAACGGTTACCATGCCGGTAAGCTCACACGCCAGAAATATTGCTCTTACAAAACAATCGACAGCTTCTTTGAGAGGTGTCCAGTTTAAGTGTACCTTCGCGAACGGCTTTGTAGGGCTTTGCTCGGGGCTGCGGCGTGAGATTATGCGATGGATCTTTGCACCAGCGCATGCAGCGCACTTATGAGTTGCCAGTCCTTTTAGCTCGACACCTAAGGACTTTGCGCCAAGTCGACAAAGTGCCTCAGGGCCTACTCTAACATGCCAGGCATCGCCTGTGCTTATTGATGGTGGTCTGGCTTTTGTGAAGACCTTTTGCATTTCGGAATTTGAATTGCTGGAAAGGCGGCTTTTGTCTCTTCACGTTCTTCAAGGAGCCTGTATCGCCCTTTCTTGTTGATCTGGCAGACAGGAGTGTCGTCATTTTTCACCAGTTTATTGAGTTTGGTATCCCATCTAAAGCCTCGATCTTCTAACAGGTCATAAGACACAATGCTCGCTACAAACTCAAGACAGTAAGCAACACCCCTAAGTCGAAATTTCTTTGGTGTCCTTTGACAGATTCGACCTGCATCGTCACTTCCCCATATCCGCGAATAGGGACTTTTGCTGACCCTGCGAGAACATAGTCGCCCCTTGGAGCTTTCTTAAAATTGTCGAAGCGCCTTAAATTGTTAAATACGTGGAGAGAAGGACCGGAATAATGGATTAAACAGTGTTTTAAGTAATTTTCTGAGCCTGCCTGAAAGGTCATATGGTACATATGAAACACTATCCCCTTTTTGTTTGGATCTCTTCTCTTTAGTTGTCGGTCCGTCTCATCGGTAAAGTTGCCTTTCGAGTCGAGAAACCCTTGGATGAATTCTTCGAACTCAGGATCATTTTTCTTTTTCTTCCTTCCTTCGGTTACACTTCGCCCTTTTGGTGTTACGGGATAAAGGACCTTGTTAGAACTAACTAAGGCTTCCCTATATACAGGAAGATCGTACTTGCCCGGGGGTAGCTTATCTAGGTTTATTTCGGTTTATTTCGGTTCAAGATAGTTCAGTGGTTTTGAAAGGAAAATTGCCGGATATTTCCAATCCTAGATTAGCCCGCTATGGATATGCTAGCATAAATAGTTTCGAGCTCGATTGGTGTTTATTACCCATTTATAACCCATTTCTAGGTGAGAACGAGATTGTCCGTTTTTGGTCTTTTTCAATTTATTCTCCTTCTGTGAAGAGTGGATGGAGGATTAGTCGATCATCATAAATATTAACCAAACGATAAATAATACATTTTTACACTATAGCTACACTATAGCTATATAGCCTATAACCCCCAGTCTGTTTATAACTTTTCAATCATCCTTAGCAGCTGGCTTAAAGGGAGTCAAAGTATGAAATCCGGAACACGATCGGTGCGACGAGCTGTATGATTACCCTTCGGGAGGCGCCGTCGTTAATAAGTTCTGCCTTTGTATCACGACTTCCAACTGGCAATATCTTCAAGTCGCCGGGAGCTAATAATAATGCATTGCGCAACAGTAGGTATTCCCGGGTATTCCTTTGCTAGGTCGCAACAGCATCGTATGGAAAACATTCTGAACTCCAGGCGGTGTATTCAATCGATAGGCGTGAGAACCTACCTTCCCCAACACAGTGTACTTGGCGTTCCTGACATCAAACTTTTTGCTGGGATGGGTCTTGATATTTCGCAAGTCCAGCCATACCTTGTCTCCTATTTTATACTGAATTGCTGGGTCCCGATGTCGATTAGCCGTGCCCTCGTAGGTTTGCTATGCAAGGGCAATGGCAGCCTGTGCAAGGTCTCTGGCATTCTTTAGTTTTGCAGCCACGTTCTTGGCTCGCTGGATAGGACTTTGAGGTGTAGGCACTACTCGTGGTTCCTCTGTGAGGTCTAAGGGCTCGACATTGTAGCCATGTTGCATAAAGAAAGGGCTAATACGGGTAGCGGCGGCATCTCTATTATTAATAGCTAGCTATGCAGATGGCAAAATGATCGCCCAGTTATCTTGATTTCAGCCAACAAAGATCCGTATATATGTTTTTATGGTTTCATTTGCACGCTCAGTCGAACCATCAGTTTCTGGATGGGCAGCAGTGGACAGTCTTCTGCTTAGGCCCATACGCCAAGTGGGTCTTTCTCGGCTGCGACTTGCGTATCGTTGCAAGCACATCCCACGTTTTCGCTTGCAACTCGGCGTTGTTCGCGGCCTCATGATCGGAGGCCATCATTGCCATTTTGTAAGGAAAGGGAGACTGGCAGGGCATAGATAGGAGAGAGACGGGGGAGACCTACGGGTGGAATGGTGAGAGAAGAGAGACTGGGAGTGTAATAAAGATAGGGCGGCGTCATGCAAAAGAGAGAACGGAAAAAAAAGAAGAGGCGAGAGACTTACCTGCAATATGGGAGTGGCCAAACAAACCCAACAAAGCTCTCCAAAGCTCTCCGAAGCTCAGCAGCGCCGCTAAATGACGTGAGATTGTTGGTGGGAATTGTGTGGCAGATTTTCTTTTTGCTGTTTGGAGGTCCGATATTAATTTCTCCACTATACAACATGAATAATCCTATCCTATGATCTTTCTTTGGTCAGTTGGTTAATTCACTCCAATATAAGGGGGTGTCTTATATAAAATTTTTGTGATGTAGCGTACGGAGCATGTTGGATCCAGTCAGTAGGCGGAGAATTTTTGGACGGCCTCAATTTCCCTCTCCCATGGCGGCTTACGTACAACGTGCTGATGACCAAATAGCATTTCGATACCATTTTCGATCATTCCTTCTGCTCTTTGTTTATCGGTGGATTTTGACCCATTGCCCGTATAGACTGTGTAATATGTCGAGTCTGCCCCCTTTCCTTGTATCGAAGTTTTTGCTTCCCCGGCGGGAAATGATGGGCCCCACAGAACGGGTCTCATTTTGTACAACTATATATAGTACCAAAGGGAATTAATTATAGGGAGTGATTTATCAATTTTGATTCAAGTTTACTTATTATATATTTGTTTTTCGGAAATACCCGGGGGAAGGCATGAAATGATAGATAAAAACCAGCTCTTGACCATAAATGAGCACTGCTTCTTTCAAGTTCTCCTTTATTCTTTATTAACATCAGACGTGCGCTTCATCTTTCTCACTAATTTATTGATAAGACTTCTATCACCAAAATACCTACCCGAGTAATAATCCACCATGCAAATATTCATGACTTTTGCCATTGCTGCATCTTTTTTCTTTTTCTGTGTGGCTCAGAAAATACAAATGCAAATCAACCAGTACAGTGACTGGCTCTGCACCGCATGGATAACCTCTATCTCAGTGACCTGGGCGGATCTGTCCGCTCGTGTCGATTCTGATGGCTACCTATTATCAAGACCCATACAAGGAAATTGCTTCAATTACCATGTCGGTGGAAAAAGCATCAACATCCCCAACTGTTATAATCCGGCAGGATGCGCATGCAGTATCTTCACCGCCCCAAATTGCAGCTCATATCAGGTAGGCGAGTTCGGTATTGATATATACACCCCACCCGACACTATTTACACGAACTCCAAGAAGGTAGAGTGCTATGGCACATTGGACAACTACAATATGGATATCCAGTCCTTTTCCTGCGCCTTGCTCGAGTACTAATTGCTCATTTTTATTTGGTCTTGTACCAGCATGTATATAGTTGAATTTATGTTCTTTTTTTTCATCTCACATTTATGGCAAGTAAACAGACGTGACTTGTTGCATTCTTTTCACTTCTAATGTGATTCTGGCTGTGTTAATTCATTGGCATCCATGTTTTCGATAATATAGTAGTATTGATCGCAGTATCGAGTAGAATAATGGAAGGATTACCCCTTGCAGTTCAGAAAACGCAACCTTGAATTACATCGCACAATGCATATAGCTAGTCATCAGAAGCCTCACAATAATAAGATCTTCAAGTACGTGTAGTACTAATTGCGCACACCCAATGCTGTCGATATAATATGGTGGCAGAATCTTAAAACTTGCCCCAAGGGTTCAATTATTTCTGATTAGTAATCAGATAGTACTAGTAGTGGGAAACCCAAAAAAGAAAGAGAATCTGAGCCAAATGGCCACTGCTCTATGTTTCTGCATTCATAACTGATCTAAGGAAACCCAAACATGACTCGTCCAAATAAGCGAACAGTCCATCTTCGACGCTTAGGCCTGGAATGCTCTCGGCGGAAAAAAGCAAGATTGGAGAAGCAAGATTCAGAGACTGATCTTGATTCTAATGACTCTAACCAATCGAGCTTGGGGTCAAGTTTCGAAGCTGGGGAATCACGGGAGAATGATACACATCCATCCTCTACCGGTTCCAAGGCGACATTGAGCTGGGAACAGGGAGCAGAGAAAGGATCGAGAGCTTCATCATACGGGTTTGTCTATTATATATCTCTTACATACACCTCGATAAATAAACATTGAATAACCACTATTACATAGATTCTGTTCAAGGTCAACCAGAGCACACCGGCGACGAAAAGAATGTGAGCTTGGCCGCGAGGCTTCGAAAACGCTGAATATTATAGGCATGTTCAAAAGGCAAGAAGACTTTGAAATCTCTTTAAAACCTGTAGAGAATTGGAATAAAGGAGGTTCTCTTCCAAGTCAAGCCAGATTAGAACGAGGAGCAACGCAAGAGGCAAGACCTGTAGAGCCCTGCAGCACAGCAGGTCCGAGTCCGAATCTATTTGAGTTAGGACGAGGAGAAACGGAAGAAACAAGAAAGCGGCGTTTGGGGTTGGAGGATTTGAATCGGTTGATGAAACTTAAAACAGAGCAGGTTAAGAAATATGACCATGTTCTTGCTGCTAACAGTGATTTCTACCGTTGCCATGAGATGGTCAGGAGTTTCATTCGTCTACAGAATCAAAAACCGAAATTTACGGAGAAGACCCAACTCAAGCTTGCAAGGATAGTTGCGGCGACTTACAACAGGCGTGGTGGCGTTGCGAGAAAATTGTGCAATGGGAAAATTCTTAGCTGCAAAATTATGCTATTTCGGAAAGCAAGGCAGGAAAACATAAAACGCCTATGAGTCAGGACGAAGGTGTTTCTCGTGCAGTTCGAGACTTTGCGAAAGCACAAGGTGAAGTTGTAAGTTTACAAGCGCCCTAATTGTCAAGAGTCAAAGGTATCTAACTATTCGTACAGCTTTGAATTCTTATAAAGTCGCTAAATTTGTCAGTGACTTCATTAAAGAAAACCATCCAGACTTTTTACGCTCGTTCAGCTCACCTCGAGAGGTGCAGAACCTTATCAAATCGAGTAATGATAAACCGAAGTCCAAGAATGCAATTATCGTATCGAGAACAGCTCGAATTTGGCTTCACAAGCTTGGGTTTGTTTGGAGGGATGTTGCAAAGGGAGTTTTTGTTGATGGACACGAGCGTGAGGATGTGGTTAAATATCGCAGAGAGTTTCTTAGGATATTGCAAGATAAGCTTCCTTATATGGCTGGCTTTATACCCTGGTTACGAGCCGGCCTTCATGTTTGATAATGCAACTAGCCATTCAGTATATGCTGAAGACGCTTTGCGCTCATCGAGAATGAACAAAGGAGACGGTGGGCAGCAGCCTGTTCTACGAAACAGCTGGTATTACAAGGACGATGTCCTTGTCTCTCAGCCCATGTTTGATGCCCACACAGATTCAACTGGCGCTATCATTAAGACTCTCAAAGGAATCCAATGAGTACTAGAGGAGCGTGGTCTCTGGCCAAAGGAATGATACTGGAGTGCGCTAAACCATGGTGTTCTTCTTGCTTGGAAAGTCTCAACTGCAAGAACTGTACAAAGGGAACTAGATGCGAATCTTGGAGATACAAAAAAGTTCACAGTAGAGACTGCACATCAAGAAGATTGTGTGATAACTGCGAAGAAAGACAACGACGCTGCGTATGTGTTGCAAAGCAGACCTGCGGTCCGTGCAAGCAGAAGTGGAAGGAAGGATGTATAGACTGCGAGAGCTTGCCTTCCAAGTGCAATTTAAATAGTGAGGTCATCCCGTTCTCTTATTATCCTGTTGATACTGACACTTATTTTAGACTGTTGCGCTCGGAAACTTCTCTCATCGTAGCCTTTATATCCCAAAAGTGTGAGATTGAGGAACGTCTTCAAGGCACATCTGGCCGCCATGAAGTTCTCTTCCTTCCTAAATTCTACTGCGAGCTGAATCACATTGAATATTTCTGGTGCCATTCGAAACGTCATGCTCGCGAACTCTGCGACTATATCATCGATGGCCTAAGAGAGAATGTTCCCTTGGCACTGTCGCAAGTCTCTAACAGCACGGTTCTAGCTTGCCTTAATAGTTGCTTGAGGAAAATGGAGCTCTATAGACAGGGCGTTGTATATGGCTCTAACGAGTGGAAGAATCTAACATCTCACCAAAAGGGATATGCCCGTGGTGATGACCGTGATCCAATTATGGGTATGATATTACGTGATCACGTGACATGTCGGGTTCAAAATCATGTGCTATTTAATCAATAATAACTCAGGCCCGCAACGTAAAATTTAAAATTCCGAGCACCAATTTGTAGAGTAACCATTTTTCTTCAAAATGATGCTTTCAGAGTATTTATTTCATGGGGTGGCGTTATTATGGTTGGCGTTGTGTTGGTTTTCAGGGCAAGTTTTAAGATTCCGCCACCATGAGAACCTTAGCAGTGATTAGTCAGCACAACTGTCAATAAATCCTCTCTAGCGGCTCCCTTTAGGAAAACAGACACCAGCAATAGTAAAATTATAGATTGTACTGTTGCACGTCTCACTTCGATACATGAGCGTATCGACAAATGCCAACACCGATAATATATAAATATTACCTATGAGCTACAGATTTTTGGTAGCGCGGGACCGTAAAGATAATTGTGGGCGCCTTAAACACTCCGTTGGTTGAATACAGCCCTCGTGGGTAATATCATATCGGTTCGTAAACGTCTTGATGGGTACTCGCGAAGCAATTTGCTTGGAACATCACTATCATAATATAGAGTCTGATTTTCAAATAAAAAAAGCTAGCTACACTACATCCTCCCCTAATTCCACACCATTTAATTCCTTCCAATGATATCTATTTAGACATCATACAAATTGCGGCTCGGGTCAAATTGTAAGAGCACCCAAGACGTGAAGAAGGATTCCAGGATCCAGAATTACTAGATGTACTTAAAGATAGACGATTGAAGTCGTCCCGCATAAAACAGTTTCTTAACCAGGACTTAGGACTACGTATTTCTACCCGACCTCCGGTGGGGAAACAGCATGGCATTATGGGAAACTCCCCGCGCAAAAACACCGAGTCCTGCAGAATGACCTTGCGGAGGCAAAAAAGCAAATTGGTGCCCATCGCTGCCTGGTCATTGGTTTGGTCCAGCCGAGGACCAAGTTCACAGTCCGACCCAGATTTCCGACAACAGTGATCTCGGATCGCAGGAGAAGATGGTGGGGTACTCCTCGAACTCCTTACCATGGGAGTACATGCACTCCATGGCGGCGCCACGTTTCGAATTGAAGCGAGCTGGCTCGGGGGAAGACTGATAGCGCGGTCAGCGGTGCTCGGTTTCATCCAACTAATTTCGGCCCTTGCTGTCCGGCGGCCCCTACCTCAAATGCCGCCGCGATTTACCGTGGCATCCCAGACCCATTTTCAGCTTGCCTCTCAGGATACCATTCCAGCATCAACCTACCGAACCCGGGCCCAAGGTCACCAACCAGACCTCAACCCCCAGGTCACCCGGGCATACTATGTGTCGGGCGGTCAAGACAGTGGAGGTTCTCTGGCGGGAGTGGACCTAGGGCTTAGGGCAGGCCTTCTGTGGACGAGATGGACCAGAGACGGGGTAGCACATCGCGAACCGGCCGTAGTAGTGAGGTGCAATGGTACTCCCTAAGGCTTAAAATTATTAGGGATATCAGGCGCATAGCACAGGTCCAGGGGACAAGTGAAGACGCCGCCATGTCCCAAATGAACATGCAGCAACAATAGATGCAGTGTTCCCCGCATCAGCTTTGCAAAAGAATCCAGGCGACCAGGAAGGACGAGGGCAGATAAGCCCATACCCATCCTTCCTCTTTTCTTTTCCTTCTTTTCCTATATTCCAGTCTCCTGCTAGGTTAGGTAGGAATAAAGTTGATTTCTTAGGCACCCTACTTTTGCTATCGCTAAGGCTAGGCCTACGAAAGAGGGGAGGTCATACTTTGTTTAGAGGCATGAATGTCAAAACACCGGTGTTAGGATGGACCAATGAATCTTCTAATCGACAAGGTAATATAAAACCCGTACTTTTGCATTTGCCTTAATCAGAGTTTCATGGTCAATAGGGCCTATTGGCCCAAGAATGATAATAATGTATCCTATATTTAATTAGTAATGACATACCGTCATTTAACGAGAGACTGATTTATTTCTCGAGGCTTTACCACATCACGAAACCGGTTTATCAACCGAGTCAGCACCGCTTTGACGCAGCGCATCGGAAGGAGAGACTAGAATTCCACTAAAATACATTCGATTTGGCCAATTCCGGTGCCATTTAAGAATACTACGATAGTGCTATAATAATAGGACCCAGCTTGATTCTGAAAAGCCCTGCCAAACTAGTTACGTATTTCAGTGTGTTGGATATCCTTGGCAACATAACCTTTGACTGTTCAGGCTTACTATTATTAGCCTGAGACAGGCTCGTACTTTTCCAAATAGGAAATAGACCCACTTGAATCAACCAACAATAAGCTGACTATATGTTAATAAAAGGAAATTTTTATGAAAAGGGAAATTTTCTGATGCACTTGCTTGAATTTCTAACTGAAGGTCAGAGGGACGTATTTATATCCGTGGCCTGAAGATCTAGATCTAACATACATGACAAATGAATTTCAAATCCTCCAATAAAATCCTCCTTGAATTGTTGAGGAATGTTCAACAATTCAACAGGTTATACCCAACATCTTATGCTCAACATATTATATGTTGAAGAAGTTGGGAGCGATATAGATGGTGATAATATATAAGTGGCAACGCCACGGAACAATTAAGGCTCGAAGAGAACCTTCCTTTTTTGTGGGGATGGGGTGTTGGACCATGGTTCGGATCATTGGTTCCTGATTACCTTAGAACTAAATTTCTCCAACACTAGATAATTATTACCAAGTGTCAGATTCTACTGCTTATTCAGATGTGGGATGATCTTTGAGGGTAACGATGAAGTCAAGTGATGTATTGTTGTGTGTCCTAGCCTCTTTTATGTAAGGCAGTTTATCGAGCTTACTAAGCCACAATCTAACACCAAGCAAAACAAATTAGAGCCGAAGGTAAAAACCAGAAATGAAACCGTAACCAATGTATCAAGAAAAACTGCTGTCATACAATTACATAAGCTTATGTGCATCCAAGGCTATAAGCTTATGAGCATCCCAACCCCCCTATCGTTGTTGCCATTTATATAAACCTTGGTTTAAAACGCTGCTTCCTAACTTCATGCAAAGATATTATGCACTCCCGGTGGGGCATTTAAGCGGTAAGCATGGGTGCCTACCTCCTCCGATACAGTGAATTTTTCACTGCGGGCATCTAGTTTCTTGCTCGGCTGGTTGGTGCGGATAATAACGAAGATCCAACCAAGCTTTATCCCCTGCATTGTATGATAGCGCTACTTGTCTATGGCGATTAGCATACTCTTCCTGGGATTGCTTGGCAATAGTCATCGAGATCTGTGCCCAGTTAGCAGCGCCATGGAGCTTTCGAACAACTTCTTCACTTTGTTGTATAGGGCTCCTGCCAGCTACAGCCAATCGCCTTGGTTCCTCGGCGAGGTTGAGGATTTCCATATAGCATTCATACATTAAAACAAAAGGGCTAACCCCTATGGATGTGGAGTCTCGGTTATTAAGTGCAACCTCCATAGAGGTTAGCAAACTTTCCCAGTTGTCTTGCGCGTAGTTGCAAGAAGCAAACTTCTATTTCGGTATTCCTTCATTCAATCAACCCATCAGTTTCTGGGTGGTGAGCAGTAGATAGTTGTGTTGTATGAAGCGACTGGCAAACACGCTTTCATAAACTACTAACAAGCGCGTTCCCTCTGTCTGATACAGTGGCACAAGGTAACCCATGGCGACGATAGAAGGCCTGATGAAAATCTTGGCAACCATGTCTGCATCGATTCGCTCTACCGGCTCCAAAACAACCCCTTTACTTAATCGACCGGCTATTACCATCGGGTTAGTGCGTTTTATAACGGTAGTTTCTCAATGAAGTCAATCGAAACTTCGCGCTATACTCTATCTGGAACTGGCAGAGTCTAAGTAACCCATGTTTTCGTTCGCGCCAGACCTTGTTACTGCTACAAAGGTGGCAGTTTCGCACAAACCTCCTCACATCGATCGATATGCCAGACCAAAAGAATTGTGGTATACATCGCTTCGCAGCCCCGGTGGCTAGCTGAAACTGAATCATGAGTCTCTTGAAGAATCCGTGTATGGAGAGGTTCTGAACCTAGCGCCGTTTTCTGTATTGTAATTCGCCATTCTCATCTACGGAATACTCTAGGATCAAGACTTTAACTCCTAGGTCCGCGGGAAACCCGGTTTTGCCCTTATGAATCGCCAAGATTAGCCGCTGCAACTGGCGATTACCGGAGTATTGCTGTTGCTAAAGGGCCCAATTCCCTTTGGTTCTCAGCTTGTTCTAGTAAGTTGGTGGTTTCTGTGCCAACGGGGTAGCACACCCTTAAAAGGCAAGCCCTTGCTTGGAAACCGACTCCTCCATCATCTCCGAGGAGCTCCGCGAGGTGACAAGCAGCTGGTTTGTCTAGCTTGCTCTCAAACTGCTCGGGGAACAGTAGGTGCACATCATGATATATATACTGATCGTCATAATCAGCTGGCATATCCTGCTCTCATCGGGATATCGGCTAATGAACCCTCTCTACCAGGGCGGTAAGCGATAACGAAGTTATACTGGCTTAACTCTTCGGCCCAGCACATTTGGCGTTCCTTTAATCTCCATACCATAGTGAAGTAGGTTAGGTTTTTGTGGTCGGTTGTTACCCTGAACTTCTCAAGACTGCCCAATTCCAAGCTCCATTCGTGGACACATTTGATGATTGCTAGCATTTCCTTATCGTAAATTTCTTAGTTGCATTCGACTGGCTGAATTCTTCTATGAAAAGAACGCACATGGCTGAAGGACATCATCGTCATCATACCGCTGGAGGGCACCACCTACAACGTAACCAGAGGAACCACATTCCAAGACCGTTTTTCGATCAAGGCCAAATTGCATAAGAACGGGTGCAGGGATAAACATAGCTTTCAAACATTGAAAGGCTTCTTCGGCACCGTTATCCCATCGAAACTTGACATGCTTTTTGGTTACTTGGACTAACGGTCCTATTATGCCAGAGAAGCCCTTGGTGAAAACGCCGATAGAAAAGAGGGTGACTAGCCATTCGAACAGCCCAAAGCGTGTGCGGAAAGCAGTCACCCATTCCTTCCCCTCGGCAATTCGTATCTTGTGAAATGCTGCGGTAACGTCCAGCTTGGTAAACTAGTTGGGGTGTCCTATTCACTCGAGAGCCATTAATCGAGGGCAGCGGGTAACGTAGCCAAATGCACATTTCAAGATTGATCTCTTCGCTGCATTAGGCCATGAAAATGCATCTGCGTCCAGGATCGTTTGCCCAAAGTCAGCCAAAACCCCCGGAAAAGGCCGGCCACTCTAAATCATGGTTTGCAATCGGTCTATAGCCTTCTGCTTGCGTGCTGAGCCGGCAAAGAGAAATTCTAGCTGTCTAAGGAACCTATCCATAGTATACGTCTCCTTGCGTTCATGGACCTGTCGCCATGGTAACATTTTCGAGGCACCATCTTCTCCCAACGTGCTAAAAACACAGCGGAACACAGCGGATCCTGGCTATTTCTCTACCAATTGCTTCAGCATCCCCTTCGAACTTGTCCTTGAGCCGAACCAAATATGCAGGGAACTGCTTGCGATTGTCACTGAGCACAAAAGAAAAGCAGAGATCTCAGCACGCGCTGTGTGCGACGTGTCGCAAGCGCGTCGGAATGACAACTCTACACACGATCAAGGACACCAGCTGGAAGATGGATGGGAACTCCAATAGTGACGGACACGGATACTCTGACAGTGACATGATGGTAGATAAGGCATGCGAAACGACCACCTGGGCCTGACTTCATTAACCAACTCTACGAGACACAGGTGAAGGCAAGAGTTGAAACAAAGGCTCTCTTGATGGAATTCTGCCATGGGTTCGATAACCTCATCGACCAAATGTTCGACAAATGCGGGATAGACCAAGTGGCGCCCCGGGTGGGCCACGACCTAATGGAGTGCATGAAGGCGTGCATAATAAAGCACATGGGACTCGGAGATAGCCTCTTTCACGGGCAAGTGACAAGTGCCCCTCCCTGCGATGTATAGGGAAAGGGAACTACTCAAAATAAGGAACAACCAGAGCGAGCACAGGCTAAACAGGCAAGCCCGCTACAAACGAACCTTGAACCCAAGGAAAAGGCCTCTCAACCTACGCTGAGATGGCTAGGAAAGCGGCACCTACAAACCTCCTAAAGAGGCCGGCCCAATCGAATAGAGTATTTATAAGGCTGTCAGAAGACTCGGCCCTTCAGACGGTATACCCTCTATACGTTGTAAAGACGATCAATATCATCCTGCCGCTCGGAAAAGAAGTCGAGACGGCCTTCTTTGGCGCTAGGTTCGCTAAAGCATAAAGTAGGGGATTTACTGCCAAAGATATAGATCGGTCTCCAGATCTCAGTATCTCGAAGATGTAAAGCGACAGTCTGCTGGTTTTGTAGAGCACAACAGATTGAGGATTTATCGTAAGCGTAGGTTCGCTGGGGCATGAGGAGAACTTACCTAGCGATATGAAGCGATTCGAGATCCTAGGATCCCTAGAATGTGAAGCAGGAATATAGCCTGCAGACTAGAGAATGTGACACGTTGAGAGCTTGAAGTAAGCGCATACCTCTTTGGCGGACGATGACTTCAAGTTGTTGCCTCTCTTTTCGCCCTAGTAGATTTGGGGAATGCAAGACAGCTCTCTCCGGCGTCTTGAAACTTCCGATAAGCTTCTCTTTCTTAAAGGGTGGTCTCATTCAGGACGTGGCCATAAGAATAGCCATTGGCCCCGTCGATTTGATTGCTTTTTTTGATTTAACTGACTGTACCGTACCGGCGGAGAATATTACCTATTCTTAATACTAACTATAGTAGTAGTACTATGTACTAGTAGTACGAGTATTGACCCGATTTGATTATGTAATGGCCATCTACCAACGTTAGTAATCTTTACTAGTACTAGTACGGTTAGTGCAACATTACTTTATTAGTAACCTACCATATGATACGTACCTTGTCCAAACTCGCTCTTAAGGACGGTTTAGGAGACTTCTCTGAGCAACAATTCGCTCAAACCTGATCAATTTTAATCTCTAATATGAATACGGTGGAATTTCCTCGACAGCACAACGATCTTCCAGCCGCTAGTCGTCGGCCAATATCATTCTGCTTCATTTGAACCATGCGAACCTCCCAGAGCTATGCATACATCTGGTGCAAGATTGTTTGGAACCGCCGCCGTAAATGTGGGCAACCTTGCCAGGCTTCACCAATGTGCTAATATATCGTATGCATACACACTTCTACTAGGACTCATCGTTCTGCTTAACATGCGCTTTCGGCTCTTACTGACTACCACGTATCAGCCGGAGCCAACGTGATGTACTCTCTGAGCATTTCCACTCTCCGCAATCGTCCACGCCGACTATCCAGCACCAACGGCTCTTCTCGCACTCCGTGATAGCTGCTCATGCGTCAAAAGAAGATATTGGGGACCTTGATGAATTGGATGAACTGAAAGACCTTCAAGAATATGGCGATGTTCGTCACGAATTCGCCGACGATCTTGGCGCAATGCTTCGAAGTAGAGGAGTCGAGGAATCGAACGGGCGATATCCTCGAAGGCGCATGTCGGCGAGGGAATCCCTGTTGGCTCGACAGAGAATAGGCACCCCTCGCAGGCAACAGGAGAGAGATGCTCTGACCTCTCTGATAAAACTGGGCAAGGAACAACGCATATTGAATAAATTGCATAATGAATGCCGTAATCTTGAGTCTACAGTGGCTTCCCTTTCGAGTTTTGGTGCTTTCGTGTCCGAATATTGTGGTTTGAAATATTCTGGAATAGAAAGTAGGTTAGCTTGCAATGCGAGACTAAATCGAGATTTGAAGTCCCAATTTCGTCGATTGAGATTCGCTACAGAAGTTGCGGCTCTGGAATCAAAGGTAGTGACTTTCGCAGAATCATTCCAGCATTTGGTGTGTGAGCTAGATGAAAAATTCATTAGGCCTCGACACTTTGCCCGTAACAAAGTGAATGGCCTTATGATGATGCAGCTCGCGATACATAAGCAATACTCTGATTTGCAAAAGAGATTTCGAGATTATTTTGACCATCATCTATCAATCCTTAGCGATCTAGATAGGTTGAGATGTGACATATGGGAAGTTCCACCTAAACGCCGGCTACTTTATTCTGAATTGAGGAACTCAATATACCAAAGCGGTACGAATCTTAACTGGGCTGCGCATGACTTCCGTACGTTTCACCTACTTCGACGGAATACCGAAGGACCTTTTGCCGCCTCATGGTACATGCGACTACTTTGTATCTATGGCGTTGTCTCGCGTCATACCAAAATCACTTCCCAGGCATGGAGACGGTCGGCACAAGCTTTGTTATCACCTATTTCTAAGGAACGTTTCTACGCTCATCTTTATGAATCGAGAGCGCCTTGGACCTTCCCTAAGCTCGCGTACAGGTTCTATATACGACAGTTGGGAAAAGCTTCTTCACCCCGTAGCCCAGAACTAAGTATTTTTTGGAGGCAATTAGATGTTTTAGCACCCTTTGAGCTGTATTGGTCCGGGGCATTTACGCTAGGCTGTGAAATTTCTTACCTGAAGGCAACTTTCATCTGCCCTTCCGACTTGTGGTTACATATAAACCACCAAGCTCGCCGCACACATTACGATAGACTCAAAGAATTCCAATTTAATTTTGACAGCCTTCGTGCAGAAATCAATACAATCTATGCATCGTACCGAGTATTGAATTGGATGAGATTGGAGTCTGAAACCAGGCTCCACAAACTAGGTGAACCCGACTTTACTCACAGCAGAGGATTATTCACCGTACAACGGTCTCTGAGCCAAAACATCGATCGTTTCAGAGAATGGGTATATCAGATCGGTAGAAACATTTGTATTCGAATCAATTTGCAAACTAGGTCGCGAGATTGTATTGATACCAACGAGGACCTAATGAAGGAGCGTGTCTATGATAGCCAAGAGCTCTCGGAAGATATGCCAGAACGGTACACATCCAGCGAAATAGGCCTTCTACAACTGGAATCCGAGCATCAGCGCGAATTTCGAAGCACCCTTTTACCAGACAGAAACGCAACCTTGTGGCCTGGCCAGCGTAAAGCATTCTCCCGAAATACGGCCTGGCTGCTAAAACAGCGCAATGCGAGTCGCCTAAAATCAGCCCCTTCAAAAATAGGATTAAAAATAATAGAGGAATGGAGGCTCAAGCGTCCCGATCGTCCCGAAGTTGCTACTACTACACCAGTGAGCTATGGCAGGGAGATTACTGCACAGGAGTACCCGCACTCCGAGGTCACAGACCGTTCTCACAAAACATTTTCGGATGCTCAAGGTCTACGACCACTTGTCAAGAGTGATGCTAGTTTACCTCACCGGACCCAGTCAAGGAAAACGTCTCATATTGCCACTATGAACGCAAATCCGCCATGGGAGCGACGACCGAATGGTGTGAATTATGATAAGGGGTATCCCCAGATTGTTGCTACCGAGACATCAAATTCAAATAACCCCAATAGCAGGTGCTTACAGCCACGAACGCTATTGAATCGCTTCATCTTCTCGAAACCCAAAGTCGCCAGGGAATGTCGTGGACTTAAGTGTTCCGAGAGGAAGGTTAACTCCCCCCAACGACAGAGATCGTTAGAATTTCAGTTTATACCCTCAAAAGTGGGCAGCGAAGGCTCTCATGAATCTAATTCCTCTAAAAAGAATCATAAAAAGGTAAACAAGAAACAGAGACTGGTTGTTACTAATGAGGTTGCCGACGGAAATAGGCCCAATCAATTTTATCTATCCGAGGGATCATTGGGATATCGCTTCGGATCCTCAAGAATAAAATTTCCCAGGGATCCCCATGGCCCTATGCTGCCCAAGAGAAGCTATACCACCTATCATGATCCTCTAAAAGGAGCGGAAGATCGGCACTCTGAGACTACCTTTAAGTTAGTATCAAGCACTCTGTCAAGGTCTTCTACATCCGAATCTTCAAGTGATTCTCAAGAACCTCCCCAAGACGACGGTGAGACGTCCTATTTCGACGGCGTGTTGCTTCAGACTCCTTGTCAAGCTCACGTCCATGCAGCTGTGTCCATATACACTTCGGATCGTTAACTTTAATAGATTATAGGGAGCCTTCAGTGCCTCGATTCTGGAGCCATCGCCTATTTAGAGGGCCTCGCGGCAAGAATATCGTTGTTCACTACTGTCGATCGCTTACAAGTACGGAGCGTATCGTAAGTCACTTCCTCGAGAGCGATATCGTGGGTCTCGATCTCGAATGGCAAGTTCAAGCTTCATCAATGGATACTATCCAGCAAAACTTGTCTACGATTCAATTGGCCAACGAAGAACGAGTCGCCGTTTTTCAAATATCTCTTTTTCGACCTGGAAGGACACTCGATGACCTTGTCGCTCCCTCACTTAAAAAGCTGCTCGAGTCTCCAGATATCACCAAGGTGGGGGTTTCGATCAAAGCAGACTGCACACGAGTGCGAAAGTATCTCGGTATTGATGTTCGTAGCCTCTTCGAGCTCAGCCATCTTTACACACTTGTGAAGTATGCACAGTCAAATCCCAAGATGATCAATAAACGCCTCGTCAATCTGAGTCTCCAAGTTGAGGAGCATCTGGGTTTACCGATGGATAAGGATGAGGTAGTCCGATGTGGAAATTGGATGCAGCCTCTGAACTATCAGCAAGTCCAATGTAAAAAACTATCCCTTTAGGTCTTCACTGTTAATTTCCATAAACGCCGCAACCTTTGCTGACAACTTCACGACTTCGTAAATCTAGATGCCGCCGCCGACGCATATGCCTGTCTACGCCTATACCACGTCATGGAAGCGAAACGGCTGGCATTAAACCCCGTTCCTCCCCGACCTGCCCATGCAGAACTTAACTTGCCCATCCGTCTAGTAAGTGGGGCCCCTGTGTCGGCAGAAGAGAAGCCATTAGAGCTAGGAAGCATACCTATTGGAGATCCACGGAGCGGCTGATTTCCGAGTTCGGTTGTGTATTATGTATGTGTCATTGATAAGGTCTGGGGCCGGAGATAGGTTTACATCAGGTGCGTATCATAGAAAACCTGGAATTCTTTCTAAATGGAAGGGGGGAAAGGACAGGAGAAGTTTACTACTATTAATCTTTGATATCCTCCCCGCATTGGACTTCTTCCTTTTTTCTTCCTTGCTCCGATCCCCCTCGCTTGTTTCCCTCTCATGGTATGTCTGTTAGGTAATTATATCGCATATAGATACTTTTTTTTCCTTTTCTTAAAGAAACGGCGAAGCCCTGCCCCCATTCCAAGTAGATTACTGGGTTATAAATTTCGTCGACGTAAACGCATATTGGAAGATGCTTTGATATTCCAACACGCTGAGCAACATGACTAGCCTAGTGCTGACATAACAGAAACCAGGGGGGGCGGAGGGAGGCTGAAGAACTGGAAGCCTAAGTGGTGGAGATGAGCAAAAGGGTGCTTGGGGAGGAGCATCCCTATACGCTTACTAGCATAGGCAACCAAGGCCGGTAGAAGGAGGCCAAAGAGCCGGAAGTGCAAGCGATGAAGATGAGAAAGAGGATGCTTGGAGAGGAGCATCTACACATGTCACAGGCTGAGTGGGATGGCTAACCTAGTGTTGATATATGGAAACCAAAGGCAGTGGAAGGAGGCCGAACGAAGAGCTGGTAGTACAAGCGATGAAGACGAGAAACCGACTGGTGGCGCGCACGGACTGAATTACAACCGCCCTAGCTATAGATAGCGAGGCAATAATTTAAGCGTCCGCAAAATCATTCAAATCCGTTCTCAAGGAGTTCCTTATTATTATTACTACTGGCTAATGATATCAAAGCCCAAGGGTAGCGTTTTGTCTGCGAATTTGGGTCAGGTGTTTTCAATTGGAATAATAATAAACCTAACTTATATGATGAAGTTCGCGTAGAAAAAAGAAAAACTTATGACAGTGTTAGAAATTAACGTAGAATCTAGATGTTCTTCTCCCTCTCACCCACTCCTGGATGTGGATGCGGCGAAAAGGGGGTATCATGCATTAATAAAAGCGAAGAATCATGGGGGTATGGTCTTGTCACGTGGTAGGCAGGCGGAACGTAATTGAGGGCCTGAGGCCACGAGCCAAACTACCGGTGAGCGGCAGGTTTATTTATGTATGTAGGGAGACGGTTAAACCAAATTCACCTAGATTTATTATAGATATGAAGCGGGTATATACATAACAATGAACTAACGAGGGCTAGCTAACCCCTTAGCGGTAAGACCTTGGATAAGAGCACCTCTTGTCGACAGAGCGGACACTCGGGCTTCTCTCGCACCCAGTCGCGGACGCAAATCCAACAGAAGACATGCCCACACGTGGTCACGCTAGGATCCTTATATGGCTCCAAGCAGAGCGTGCATTTCCGTTGGTGGCCTTCCGGTATCCAAGGTATGGCAGAGGAAACGGTTGACAGGTCGTAGCGGGGAGAGGATGCGGCCAGGGGCGGGACGAAAGGAGGGTGCTGAATAGATGAGAGAAGATTCTCATCCTTACGGCGTGAACTCGGGAGATAGGATTCGTCGGACGTAAAGTCTAGGTTCACTTTCTGGGAGGATGACGCCACTACCTGTTGGATATGTGTAATGGTCTGCACAGCTATCTGCAGGACCAGCAACACCCCCAAAACCTCATAGCCAGCGCGTTGTTCGTTCTCATTGATCTGCTTTGTAAAGACGTAGCGGAGACCCCAGAGGCGCTTAGAGAGGTGGTAGTAGGAGCCAGTGAAGTAGAAAGCCGCGAGGCTGAGGGCATAAATCGGAGAGAAAGAAGTGAGCTCATCGAGGTGTTCGAGAATATACATCCGGAAGCGAAGGGTTATCCATGGGCGAACTCCCCTGGCGTTCTTCGTCTCCTTCGAAGGAGCAGCAAAGGCAGCGCCTTGTGCGGCTTTCGCGCGTTGTCTTGTGATGCTCCGCTCCAGCTTTGCGCGTAGCTTTCTCCGCAAGATTGGGAGCATCCGCTGTAGCAGCCATGGAATTAGAATACTGCTTAGTATATATCCGGCCCTCCTTGTAACGCATGGCAGCCGTAACGTGTCATCTTCCAGCTGAACGATGTCGCAGTACTCCTCACCCAGCGTCCTGTTCCCGAGAAGTGTGGTCAAGGAAAAGTATAAGATTTCCGTCAGAGTCTTAATCGCGTCTGCATGGGTATGCACGAATCTCGCTCCTTTCAGTGACCGGACAATCGACTGGGCTTGGGCCGTAAGAGTGCCCGCTATGACGGCGTCCTTCTCATGAGAGCGGATAACGTCCGGAGATGCTGCAAAGGAATAGTGATACGGGCCTGTTGGTGTGGAGGTTGGAGAACGCGGCGAAGAGGAAGAGTCAAGGACATCGTCGCCCATACCTGATTCGGCGGATAAAAGCGTCATATACAGTCATCGCCAGCTTCCTATGTGATAGAGGTTGGGGAGTCTACCAAGTTGGGCCAATACTGTTATTCGACCTCCGGAGTTAGCGCACAGACTAGGTACCCTATCATGTGCACGCTACTGAATAGTACTGCTATTTTACAACACCCAACCAAATCTGTGCAACAGAATTCATCAAATGATTGTTGAACTTGGGACGTCACGATAGTACTGGATAAATTTGCGTAAAATTGTCACCATGTATATACTATATATATCTCGATTCGAACAGTTATACTGACCTGACAACTGAAGCAAAGAATAGAATACATATACACCTGGGCCCTGGCAGATCAACAGCCTCATCCTCGATGCAGTATAGGTAGCGATATACTATATATTCTTCCACAATGCACTCCTGACATTAGCCCAGGTCTATTTGCCTTTTGCTATGATAATCAGGTCATCGATATCGTTAGTATTTATTTCCCCGTTAAGAGCTTGTGCCGCTGTGCGCACGCCATCATCACTATCGAATACCTAATGTGGCCAGCTTGCAGGGAATCACTGCACCTCTAGGGATTCACAATTTGGAAAAGAACAGTCCTCTGCTCTAGCCCCGCAGTTGTAACTCCGGAGATCTATCCGGATTTAATGAGTAAAAGTCTATATATCATTCTAGGATATCAGAGCAGATTCAACTCGCTGCACCCCGGACTTCTATTCATACTACCTTTCTATTGGCCGAACATCTTCCTTGGAGTAATGTAGCTACCCATCTTTAAATGGGTGAGAATGTCTTCCCGCAGATATCTGGAGAGATGCTCTCTATACAGTATGTATTCCCAGCACATCCCAATACCATCGCCTCAAGCTTGGTCGGGTGGATTTGCTATCGGAGTGCCGAAGTAGCAAATCCTGAGTTCTGACCCAAAGACCCTGGTTAAATGTTGCCATTTCCGAGCCTCCTCCTTCCTCTAAGAGTTGTTTGGTGAACGGACCAATCTGGTCCAACTCAGCCCTGTCCTACATCTAGTGAATAATCATCTTTAAGAAAGCAACTAGCAATATATTTCCCAAGTACAAGGCTCAATTTACCACATGCGAGGCCTTTTTTCTTGCGCTTGCGTAAATGGGTTCGATGTATTTAGTCAATGTCAACTCCACTTCTGGACCCGAAGGAAGCTCTCAAGCGCGAATCGGTATTATGCCAACCCTTCGTCAAGTAGGGTCTACTTAGGGAAATTAGACTTTTTTTCACGAACAAAATCGTTTTCGCTATATCTTTTACCGGTATCTGAAGAAGCACACTGGTTTGAACTGTTGAGTTCCGGCAAAAGCTTACGGCTCACCTCGCTGCTGCACTATGTAATTAGTCCCGAATGTATTCACGATGCCCGCTGCAAATGATAGGCAAGGAGGGAAACTGAGGACGATATCAGGAGGATCGAGGAGTACACACAGCAAATCGGCACTGGAATACATCTCCAAGGATACCGCCTCGCTTTCATGAAGGAAAAGCATTCTATATCATTTGTGATGCCTTTCTGCTTGAATGCTAACGTTTCTCGACGCCTTAGCGCCTTCTACATCTATATGGTGGCTGATTGCTCTTTACCTTCACTTGTAAGAGCTTCATCATGCATGAAGGAACGATGAGGAAAACCCGAAGAGGATACTAGGAGGAGCGAGACTGGAAAGGAGGCCGGGAGGCACGCTCCTGGAAAGAATAGACACAGGGATTTGATAACGTAGGGCTCGAGGCAGAAAGCGAGAGCTAAACGGAGAAAGTGTGGAAGGATTTGATCGTGTGCGGCCTGAGGCAGAAGGCGGGAGCTAAAGGGCTTGGCGGAACCGGACAACGTGTTGGAAACGTGCTCAGTTGAAAAGTCAAAAGGTTGCTGATTGTTCTTCTTTTCTTCTCCTTTTTTTTTTTTTTTTTTTATATAGTTACAGGAGAAAAGTTTTTATCATTAAAAAAAAGAGGGGAAGAGGGGCTGACTAATCTAACACACCCAGCTGCAGCCGCAGGCAAAGCTGCACAATGATTCGCAGGGTTATACAGTACATGATCAAAACCTCGTTAAAACTAGACAACCAAAACCTTGTACAAGGACAAAAGATCATTCTAGGAAAAGAGTATTTTGATACAATGGCGACATGTTATTCCCCCATACATGTGTAAGGCCTCACCTCTGTTCGCTTACAAGATGGCTCCTAGCTACGCTAAGCCACGTGACGCACACACCAGGTAAAAGGATACGGAGTCAGGAATAGGATTCTCTTTTCCTTCCTCCCTTTCTCTTCCTTAGTGACAACTTGATTAATAACTTGTCTATTACTGATATCCATCATTGTACCTAATATCAATTAACTCCTGTACACTGTTACACGTTATCATCTATTTACGAAAATAACTATCCCTGATTCTTACAATATGCTTGCAACAAGTTGTGATCTAGCTCTTCTTGCTTTGCATCCTTGGCGCGTTGTTCGCTAATTCTAGCTGTTGTTCACCTGCCGAAGGAATTCTAGAAACTCTCCCTTCGATAGCGCCTTCGTAAGACCATTGGCGACCATCTCCTTCGTGGGGACGTGTTCGACTGATATTCGTCCTTCCTTGACTTCTTGACGTAGCCAGTGATTGTGAGCGTCGACGTGACGTAGTTTGGTTCTCAACCGGGCGATCTCTTCGGATACAAGATGGATGGTTTGTCGGTTGTCACAATGAATCCGTATCCGCTGATCATCGAATTTAATACTCAGTTCATCAAGTAGTCGCTGGATAAATTTGCCTTCTTTGGCGCCTTGTGATAGAGACAATAACTCCGCTTCTGTAGTGGAAGTGGTGACGGTATCTTGTTTATTAGCCCGCCATCCAATAACGCCCCCGAATAGTACCATTGCGTAGGCTTGCGAGCTTTTTCTATCCAGTGTGTTGTCCGCGAACGAGGCATCGGTAGCTACTAGAAAGTCATCGGCTCCTCCCAGCTGCAGCCCTAAATCTCTATGCCGGTACAAATAATGTAGAACACGGTCCGCAGCGGCATGATGTTCAGGACTGGGGTTCGTCAGGAATCTAGCCAGTCGTGATACCGCAAAGGCTATATCGATCCGAGTAACAACCGCAGCATAAAGCAAGGACCCGATTTTTGTCTGATAGCTTCGTATGGCTTGTCTAGTTGCTCGATTTTCGAAAGGAAAAAACTCAACAATCGTTATCGGAGTATCGTCAGGCTGCTTACTATTGGCTAGCTTCACGATTTTGTCGATATAACTTGACTGAGTAAGCCAAATCCGTTTTTGGTCCCGATCTCGAAGAATCTGGATTCCGAGGAACCATTGAAGGTCTTCACCCCCGGAAATATTGAACCTATTCTTTAGTTGTGCTACCAGGTCATTTACCTTTAGTTCTTGGGATTTCCGATATGCAATAACAATATCGTCCACATAGAAAAAGATTAAAATCCCGTTCTTAAGCATACAGCATGGCTCGTGGGGAACTGGCTCAAACCCGATTTCTAAAAGAGCAGCTGTAAATGTTCTCTGCCAAAGAAGAGGGGACTTACGCAATCCATATAATGCCTTGTTCAGGCGGTAAATTTTCCCGGGTTCTCTATATCCAGACGGCATTCGCATGAAGACTTTATCGCTATCTAAGGGGGCATGGACGAAGGCGTTCACGGCATCATATTGCTTCAGCTCTAAGTCAAAACGGGCGGCTATAGCCATGAACTTCAGTGCGGAACGAGCGTGCTGCAAGAGTTGCCGCGTATGCATCTTCTCGTTCTGACCCAGCTTGCTGATTACCTCGTACGACCAACCAAGCTTTACATTTTAACAGACGACCGTGTTTGTCAAATTTGTACACATACACCACATGCAATCCAGTATCTGCTCTCCCCGAGCTTCAGTCTTGGCCATTTTCGTCCACGAATTCATAGGAATATGGCTCTCGAGGTGATCTTTCTCTGCCTGTTCAAAGAGTTCGCCCGGTGGGTGAAGTTTCAAGTCTTTATGTTGTATCGGAGGCTCTGGCAGTTGTCTGCGGTGCAAACTTTTCATACTACTTGGGGATCGAGGAAGGCGCTGAATTTGGGTCTTATCGAAGACTTGGCCATTGATCCTGCCAATGGTTTGGCACGTCCGTCCGGCAGTGAATGCAGCCTTCCATGGTCCTGACTTTTCATAGTCGATATTTCTCGGCGTACTATTCTCTGAAGTCTGAATAGTAGCAGCTAGAAGAGCCGCTGGCGGTGATTGTGGAGGTGTAGGGTATTCCTGACAGCTTGCAAAAATATCTTTAGAAGGAGGCTCGGATTCCATAGCCTCTAAAGCTTGTTGAGCTAGACTGGTAAGCTCGTGACCTTCAGTTAACTCCTCCACAATCTCATCTATCGTGCCAGGGTTCCCTATGTGAATAGCATCGTCATCTTCAAAGCTTGGGAGGCTTTCTGGCTGGTCTGTGACATCTTCAGGTTTGATATCTAATTGCATAAGTAACTCTGACAGATCATTGAAATTGATATGAAGACAGTCATCCCTAAGGTGTTCCAGATTGCCGTCAAAAACTTCGTCTTCGTTAAATGCAACATCCCTGGTTCGTATGACGATATTCTTTATAGGGTTCCATATGCGATAAACATTTGTCGAGTCATATCCCACAAGAAAGCCAATCCATGCCTTCGGATTGAAACGTTGAAGTCTTTTCTCCTTCTTCAGGAATTCGGTAGTCAAGGCGTATGCTTTGCAGCCATAGACCTTGAGATGTCCTTGCTGCGGCTTGCGGTCAGAGACGACTACACCATCTCGAAACGCCAGGAAGGTAAAGAAGCGATCGTACGGAGATTTCCAATTGTAGAAGTATCGCGGGGTTCGATTGAAGAGATAAATAGCTGCACGGTCAATCTCTGGCCATAAGTTTCCTGTGAGCTTTGAAGAGCAACGCATAGCACGGGACTTGTCTTTGATTACACCCCCCGAGCGTTCGGCGGCCATCAAGTTTGTACGGGGCGGCGAAGGCTCGACTTTGCCGTGTTTTTCAGTCTGTAACCAGTTCAAGACATCTTTCCGTTTCATGAAGATCTCATTGTCGCATTCAGTCTTCTTAGGTCGAATCTGATACTGTCTTTCAAGAATCCCGAACAGGTGTTTCAGGGCCGCTAGAATTGTGAGGGATTTATGATCTGTAAGGTAGTAGTCCCATGAAAAACCAGACCAGCGATCGGTGACAAGCAGAAGGCACTTGTACCCACCATAACCCCCTTCTTCGTAGTCATGGAAATCGAGGGCTAGTTGGACTCCTGGTTCTTGAAGAATGTCTCTGGGCTCGCGGCGGATCCGGCGCTTTGCTTTCGAGGTGCCACAGGCATCATATTCCACCGTCTTTATACCCGAAATTCGTACACCTTTGGGGGCATTAACAAGGTGTTCGAGAGCCTGAGGGCCTGGGTGTTCCAATCGTAAGTGCCATTTCCTCGCATCTCCGTTAGCTAGTCGTCACTCAGTCCAGGAGTTAAACTTTGTTCTGAGAATATAGCAAGCTGCTCGAGTATCATATGGATGGTCGTTAGGGATATATTCGAGCACAAATTGGTTGTGAACTTTGCGGAGATTTGCGATCACGGTATTGTCTGCGCGGCGTAGGCAATTATGATGAAGACGAGTATCCCACCAATATCCCAGCTTGCGAAGCTGTTGAAAGGAAACGAGATTAGCGGCGAAGTTATCACAATAAGCCACGTTATAGAGACGAAGTATTCGCGGCATTTGCTTTGGGCCGTAGACTTGGATGTCCACATCTCCATATCCCAGGATTGGAACTCTGCTATCTTTGATTCTGGGACGACAATTCATATCTTCAACCGGATTACACGATTTTTAAACTAATCTCCAGCCCACACAAAATCTCCGTCCGGTGCTGTTCGGTAGTTTAAAAATCGCATAATCTGGTTGAAGATATGAATTGTCGTCCCAGAATCAAGGATAGCAGAGTTCTTGAGGGGATATTGAGCAACAGAGAAGGAAGACTGTGTTAGCACAGAGGGAGGTGGCTGATTAGCAGGAAGCTGACGACTCATTGGTTTGAGAAAAGTTCCTTCACATCTTGCCACCTCCCTAAGGAGTCAATCGTTATTCTCTTGCAAAGACCTGGCTTTCCCTTGTCCTTTATCCATCGACTTCCGAAGCCGCTTGACCTCCTCAGCAAGATTGGTGTCTTCCCTCAGATTTAGATCCACT
>JAHQZX020005220.1:0-28913 GCA_019804575.2 Pseudotulostoma volvatum
CAGTCTGTTGGCCGGAGTCGCCGGACAGCCGATTGGTATCGGATTCCATCTCAATTACAGATGACAAACATGTGGCGGGCTCAAAAAAGTCGGTAATGTGAAAAGAACAAGTATAAAGATGGAATGTATAATGGAATGCTGGTGGAATTCAGTCAGCTACTAGCGGCCCGCCAAGCCCGCAGACCGCTTTGCGTTTGACCGTTCCGTTTGTTCTTTCTTCATTATATACTAAAAAACAATGTAAGGTCCAGTTCCAGCCTTGTAGGCAACAGTAGCAACGTCCCATAATCGTCCCATGGGAAAAACCATGGCTGCCGGAAACCTTACCATAACCGGTAAGGTGCTCGCGGCAGTGTCGGAAAATGCGCTTAATGGACTTCTTTCGATACTCATCCTATATTATAACATCATGTCGACAAATACAGCCTCTGTTTCCGGTGAGTCCTCCGATTCATTATAGCTCCTTCATATATACACGATGCTGATCATGTCAATAGCATCGCATTCCTCTCTTTCCTAATCGTTACGCGGCCTCCGAATTAAATTAACTATCGATAATACATAGTGGCTGGGTGACTATTTCGACTCCATGTCAAAAGCATCGTGCGATGGCTTTTGCACCTTTGAATCTCCTCTACCAATGTTTGAATCTGGTCCATTCCATTAGTAGCCATGAATGCCTCGTCAAACCTCATATTTCCCTTAGCTACCTGTTCACGAGATATATCTATCGTTGGCTGCATGTTGGAGAGAAGAGATTCCACATCGACCTCTTCTACAGGCTCATCCTCCATCGTTACCAATCTATCTTCGACAGAATGGTATTCATAGACCAAGCCTGAATCCTTTTCAGTCCGTCTATGCCGGAACTGGTAGCCGCCAGCTTTTCAGATAATTTCTAGGTCCTTCATCGCTTGGCTTAGTGGCTTGCGATCCGAAATGTCCATAGTGCTTCTCTCCTGCAGAGCACCAAAATTGATAGGTAACTGATCAAGGTCAAAAGTGTACTTGATATCGAGAGGTTTGTCCTGATTCTAGTATTCCAATTAGTTCTGTAATTTGTAGAGAATAAAGATATTTTATGGGGATGGGTGGGCTTATTCCAGGCTCGAATTATCTCTATAAATTATCCCACTCATTTGTCTGCAACTGTAGCAGGTTTTCTTTTGTTTTCCCTGCCTGTGCAGGCTTGGCGAGATCCACAAATAGCGAATTGTAAAGGTGAACAAGCGTTCTGATCGCTCGCTGCGGCAGTCGGGGATGGACGAAGGGGGGTTGTGAAGTTATGAATAAGAGGCGGGGGAAAGTTAAGTGGTGCTCATTGATCCGCAAGATTAGGGCCTCTATCTAGCGCCCGCTTTCTGCCTCAGGCTGAACCCCATCAACTCCAGTTCTAAATTCTACCGCAGAATATAAACCATATAAACCGCTAGAACTTGGGATTTTTCTAGGTATAGATATATGATGCCGACCTGCCGGGTTTTGACTTACAACCCTTCCAAAACCTCAGGCCACACGATATTCAGGGTAGTATCGACCTCCTCGGGAAGTAGTATCGTTAGATTGTCCGCCGCTACACACCGAGAGAGAGCGACATACAACTGGCCATGGGAGAAGGGGGAGGTTTGTAAGTCAATACCCACAATCCCTAAGGATTGTCCCTGGGACTTATTAACCGTCATAGCAAAACACAGCCGGATAGGGAACTGGTGCCGGGTGAGGACCCACGGGAGGTCACTGTCCGTGGTGAACAGGGGGATGCGTGGAATCAAATGTCGGGTCCCTCTGTAATCACCAGCGCAAACGACGGCTTCAATGACGTGCCGTCGCAGTTTCGTTACCACCAACCGTGTACCGTTGCAAAGGCCAACTTGGGGGCGCAGGTTACGTAACAGCATGATGGGGACGCCGACCTTCAATCTCAAAATCGAAGGCGGGAGACCGGGGTGTTGGACCGTCTGGAGGTACTCCCGCGGCACCTCCTCCGCCGGTTGACCATCTTCATAGTTGGCCTTATCGAAGGCGTAATAGATTTCCCTGTCTCCTGGCACATGGTAGATCAGCTTGTCATTGATTGGGGGAAGCTGATCATTGCGAAGTGCCAGGATAGAACGCTGGGCGAAAAAATCCAGGTCCTGGTCCCGGGAGGCGTTGGCTAGCCGAGCAGCTGGGTAAACCCGTTCGCACAATTCCGCCATCGTAGAAGCACGGCGGATGTACGGAGGTAGATTAACGGGTCCATTCATTCGTAGGTCATACGAAAGATTGGCCAGCCACCCGGCGAAATCGGCGCTCACGCCAGCACCTTGCAAGCGCATATTCTATCGCAAAGTCATGACTTCAAGCCTGCGCCATATAAATGATCGGCGCAGGGAGGCAGCGACGGTGCGAGCGCGATTGCCACGCTTGAGGATGGGCAAGGTCTGGGCGAAATCACCCCCCAGGAGCACAGGGATACCACCAAAGAGGTCGTTATCATTTTGGCGAAGGTCGCAGAGGAGCCGGTGAACGGCTTCCAGGGCGAAGCGGTGCTGCATAGGCACTTCATCCCAAATGATTAAGTCCGTGGCGGCAAGTCTACGACCCAGTTGCGTCTGAGCCTTGACCTCGCATGCAGATGACTCATGCAAGGTCAAAGGGATCTTGAACTGGGAGTGCGACGTGCGACCATGGGGGAGAAGGGTCGCGGCAATCCCCGAGGACGCAACACAGATCACCGACCTGCCAGCCGCTCTCAAATGGGCGTCAACGGCACGGTAAAGGAAGGTCTTACCTGTCCCTCCCGCCCCCTGGACGAAGAAGTGGCACGGCTGTAACCCATCCTGTACAGCACGAATGATTCTGTCGAAACACCGGCGCTGGTCAGGATTCAGCTGTCCACACAGCTCAGCGGCATATTCCGGATCCGGATTGGCGGCGGCGGTAGCGGCGGCAGCGGCGGCAGGCTGATATGGGCGGCGGGCGGATAGTTGGCGACTGGATGGATGTTCAACTGCATCCACGGGCCCTGAGTGGCCGGCAGATTGAATTCCTTGAGTGTACGGCCCTGTTCCTGTAAAAGGCGAGATATCAGGAACAGACCATAATCATAGTGTGGTTCATCAACATCCAAGGCAGCCAGGTCTATCCGGGCGAGGGAATGGGGAAGGTCGTCGCAGATATGCTCCCTGAAGTCGGACCATAACTTCCCAGGGTCCCCCACGGTGCCATGGAGCAGAGCGACGGCAAAGAGGGAGCGCAATGAATGGCCGGTGGCGAAGGCACTCGCCTCCTGGAAGGCCGAAGCCCACTCCCGATCATCGTCCACCAGTCCCAGAGCGACACAGGCGGCTCGGAAGGTCGGGTGAGTCTCGCCGTGAACAGTCTTGAGATCATCGAAGCTCGTGGGACCCCGTTGGACGGTCAGAAGGAGACGCAGGTAGAAGCGCTCCCCCTGGCTCGGGTTGAAGTGGTACATACGTCCAATGGCGAGGCCTCGCTTGCGGGGCCGCCACTCCCTCTGTCGCTTGTCGTAGACATAATGGCCCGGGAACTCGGAGTACAAATAGCGCCTCCCTTCCTCATGCCGCTCGTTGTAACTGAAAAACGCCATCAGTGTCGACCGCGCCGCTTCCATCCGGTCCAGAATCTCGCCACGATCGGCATCCCCGTCGAAATACACGGGCTGGTCGCCAGGTAGGTGGACAGCCAGCCGCGTGACGGGTGGAAACTCACCGTGCATCTTGAATTCCGGAAGACGCCAAACGGACTCGGGCGGACTAAGATATCGTCCATCCAAGTACCGTTTGATCTCGTCATCATCGGAATCCACGCGCATGGTGGAGCGATCCGACCCTGAGAAGTCAGCGCCAGGATGAGGCTTGATTGGAGGGGAGTCCAAACCTTTATAGATGTACTTATATAAGTACTTGAGCACTTTGATCGAGCTGCATACCTCGACGTTGATATGCGCTCGATACTTCTTCGAACAATGGGAAGTCCCGTCCCTTGGGTGCACCTCCATCTCCATGCAGGGGGCCTTGGGATTGTGCTCCCCGCAAGGGCCATGAACCATGACCGACCGGATGACACGGCGTCCAAGGGAGGGTCGGGACATCCTCATTGGCGTCAGTAGAGGCCAAAGCATCCTGCAAACCTTGGTAGAGGTCCGCCCGAATCTAGTCCCCGGTTGGATCGGAGCCACAGCAAACGGTTTTGGTCGACCGAGGCAAACGCATCAACGGCGTACTGCCTGCTGGAACAGCCGTCCCCCGCGAGAGATGGTGTTGAAGTCGTTCTCCCGGGTAAATAGTTAACCCATTAGAAAAGGCCCCAACATCTGTGGGAAGCCCAGCGATCAACTCAGATTCTATCACACCATAGTGATTCCCCTTCCTCAGTAACGCTGTCCCATAACCTTTCTTTACATCTTCACAGGTACATGTACATGTACATACTTATGATAGGTGCCCTCCCAGGCGTTGAGAATGCCTTCTTTAAGCAGGTAAAGATGACATCTGGTCTCAATCCATGGACCTGTCAGCAGGGCCCCGAACCAAAATAATCAACTTCTTCCATCACTAAATACGTATTATATTTCTCTGAAAATTTGATTACCAACTCGCCAAAATCTCGGTAAGGAAATGAGAAGAGGCCAGCAAGTTTCTCGGAAGATTTTCCGGTTAGGGAACAATACCGTTGATGAATGACCAAACTGATCGAGAGAGTGGTTGCCAATTAGGGTATAAGGATGAATTTTGTCTACTAGGATTCTAATCCAACGTGTGTCCTGCAAAACCTAGGTACTAATTAAGGCGCCTCAGACGTAAAGAAGAGTCTCTGCCACGGGCAACTGGGCAATCCTAGGTTGGAAAGGGGCATGAGTGGCAGAAGCGATTGCTTTAAAGAAAAGCCTCAGCATGTTGAGGTTACTCGCTAGGATCAAAATAATAATCATCGTAATAAACCTCATCACTCAGCTAGTCATTGCAAACAAGGATGTACCCGACCCCCCAAGGACTATCCTTCAAGTCAAAACCGGTTCGCCGAATAAATATACTGTGTGACCAGCTAACGGTTTCGGTGGAGGGATCTTTACCGGGGGTAGGGAAATAGAAAATAAAAATACGCTCCTAGTCTAATGGAGGTGAAAGAGGCCAAATAGAAGGAAAGGACTACATACTTATTTTGATGGTGTGCAGCTGTGACCACAAATGCATCGCCTCGGACTCGCTGAAACACCAGGATAATGATAACAAGACGTTGGCTTAGAAAATGGTAAGCTGTTGCAATAGCGATCGTTCGGTCGATGGATACTATTTGATAAACCCATTAGGAATAAAAAAGTCCTCGTTGTTTCACTCGATATCGGGGACGTCACTTGTGCCGATATGCAAGGACGCGTCAAGGAAATCATCAAAATTTTCATCATCTTGTCCATCCTTGCGAGAAATTTTCTTAGACGGTGACACGGTGTCTAGATTGTCATCCTTGACCGTCCCGGAATCCACATCATTGGATCTTCCACTAGATCTTTTCCTCTTAATCTCGCTTGAAACAGGTCGGGTACTTCCACTACTTCTCAGTAGAGCTTTTGGTTGACAATTGTTTGCTCTGCTTGTCCCTTTCCCACTGGTATTTTCCTGCTTGTCGTCTTTGCTTTCAGGAGTCTTAGTCTCCTTCTTGCCCTTGATGTTGCCACCCGGGCTTGCATACACCCTGCGCGGCACCACCTCGACGATACTTTCTAGAGGGCCGGATTTTGCGCTGGATCCAGAGGCATTTCTTGTTCTGGCTTGAGAGCTGTCCTTCAAGAGTGACGTACGAGCACCACTTCTGGAATAAGAGGCCGATCGGGCTTCCGCAGCGGCAGAGGGTTTGGAGCCAAGGTTAGGTATCGATGGCGTGTTCGTCGGTGCATATGTTCCACTCGCTAAACTCTTACTCGGACTGTGGGTTTCAATGAATTGGTTATATTGCTCGTCATCATTCGAAATGGTGATACTCCCCTGCTTGCTATGCTCATAACTGATGCCAGTCATGCTCGAAATGGCACGGCTACTTGCTGAGCTCGAGCCGACATAATCTGGCATAGAGACGTCTTCCAATGTTGACTTTGAGCGACGGGATGCCCTATGTGCAACATATGGTTCGGTAAATGGATCAGCCATCGGCGCATCTGGAACCCCCCACTTGGGCTCTCTAGGGACACTCGGCCAGTGTGGAAGCGGAGTCGGGAAAAACCTATATGGCCAGGAAGAGTACAATGAAAGGCTGCTAGCCTGGCTGCTTCCAGTACCACTCGCCCGATGATCATGTCGCGTAGGCGAATGGGCGTGCGCATCTTCTGCTTCTTTGCAGTCACCGAAGCCGTTGCCAGAATGGTACTTAAATATATTAGAAGGGAGTTGGAACCACATTCCAGCATTTGGCCACGCAATGTTAGAATGTTCTAAGATGTCTGGGCAATCATTAGCCATCATCACACCACCCGTGAGCAGCAGTTTGGGAACCTCACGGAGAGGAGCATGTTGGAAGGAGAAGGCAATGATATCCTTGACCCGTTCAAAAGGAGGTGAACGATGGGGCCGAGAGAACCCTTCCGCTATGACAACCCTGATGCGACCATGGAGCTCGCCGGCATCCCAGTGTCTCTGTTGCAGGATCTCCTGATGAAAGGGCGGGAAACGAAGGCTGTCCTGGTTACCACTTTTATCGATCTCTGGAGGAATTATGTCAGTGTTTGGCTGATGTAATTTAGGAAATCAGGCTTACGAGAGCTTAGATCTATGGAAAAAAAAAAAAGAAAGGACACAATAAGGATTAGTAAAACAGATTACAAATTACGAGGGCTGAGAGGAATTACTTACCGATGACATGGGGCCAAGTAGTTCTCTGGCCGAAGATGCTGCCTCTGCACATCCGTGTTAACAGCAGTCATGCCGTGCGCACGTGAACCACAATGAAATGGAATAGCTCACGCAACATAGAGACCATCGACAAAGACCCGAACTTCGTAAAGAACAGAATCCTCTGGTTGCATTAGGCTCTCCATTGTTCTTGAAGGACGGGGCTTCTCCCAGCTGTGGACGGATACTCTGAAAGCACTGTTAAGCGGTTGACTCGGGACGAAAGTAGCTAAGACTGGCAACTGTCCAATATTTCTTTGTGGTGGATAATAATTGGATGGATTATAAAAGGAAGGGCTGAGAAGATATGGTGACTCTGAGGATTGCGCAATCAGCGTCTACTTGTTCCGGGAATTGGGAGGATAGTGAGACTGAATCTGCCTCGGAAAACTGACCTCGGTCTCTCGTTACGAAGCATTGAGTTCTGAACTCTTGTATGGGCACTTTAGAGCCCTCTGGAAAAAGGAGCACATCCCAATTCTCGTACCTCATCCCGATGTAATAGTTGTAGCTTTGTGTATGAAAGCGTGATATGCAACGTATCGTGAATATGCGTATCGTCGAAGTGGGATAGAGAATGACGAAAATCGAAAAAAAAACGTCCCAAAGCGTGGAATGTAGGCGGAGGGGGTAAAGTTGAAGGTCTACTGGTGAAGGTTGACATCGTGGGAACCCCTCCTAGGCAGGGCTCCTGCCGTTAAGCTCAAATGAAGGATTTTCAGGCAAGAACGACGACAGCCGGGAATGAAGTAGTACCCGACCTATCCCCAGAAAGGTATCACACCAACCGCAAGGTTAAAAAATAGTAGGACGAAAGCGTCGGGTAAGCCCTCTCAGGAGCAACAAGTTCTAAAATCTACATGATGAACGGGAAGAAGCAAGCCAATAGACAAGAGAGCGTTTTGCGAACAGAAGCTCAAATTCGACCTCGTTTCTCCGTGTGCATCAGAGCTTGAAAGTTACATCGAGAACCAACAACTATATGACTAGATGTCCCCAGAATCCCACTAGAAATCCATGTAACAGGCGCGTGATGGAACCCTCAGGTTGTTACAAGACGACAATACCGTAAATCACTAGGAAAAAAATGGCAAAAAGACGACATACGGAAAGGTGACTCATCCGCTTTGAAAGGACTTATGAACAGTCGAGAGAGAGATAGAGCAAACCCGCTAGGAACGGTAGGCAGAAGAACCGGAAAAAGGAAGTGCGACAAATATCAGGTTCAGGTCATGAAAAGCCGGCCCAAATTGGGTTCAAAAATCCTGTAGCGTGCACAGTCGCCTTGAACCGTAACTCCAAAGGGTGTCAAAACGAGGCAATCTATCGTCCCTAGTAGCTACAAGAACGAAGTCTCAGCAACCAGATCGACTAAAGTTCTCCCGCGGCAGTTGCTCATGTACAAAGACGAAACATGACTTGCCAACGAGTTGCGAGTCGGACATGAGCGTTGCATTAAAACGAAATGAATTTGACAATTAAGAAATGCAATTGAACGAGCGACGAAGGGGCTTTTGAGATGAACAAGAGACCACAACAGGGAAGGTTGAAATAAAATAAGGGGAATGTTGTACAGGCCGTCACTCTAGCAAAAAGCATAAACGACATCCTTAACGGAACGCATTCGAATGGGCTGTTTCATGAAAAGATAAGAGGAAAAAAAAGAAGCCCAACAAACGTACTTTTTGCAGAAAGCCGACCCATCGCGTAGAGGGCAAAAATGGCATTAATCAATCGCCGTTACACGCAAGGGAGACAAATGGGAAAGGATGACAGAGCATAAAGGTGACAGCACTCGTACTGAAATAGGTGTTCATATGTGGTAATGAAAGCGCTCAGATGTAAGGAAATGCGTTGCACAGGAGAAAATGCTCATCAAGAGCTATAAAGAAGAGCCGTCGGGGAACCGAGGGAAAGAAAGTTGTTTCGACTAAGACCCATCATTGAAATGATGCAGAGAACTCCTGCTGGTGTGTTTCAGAAAAGAGAAGGGAAATGTTGTACTCTTACTATAGTTACTCGTTAGCCGGTGGGGGGAGACGAAAAAAAAAAAAAGTGAATCACTGCAAAGTGATAGGAGTGTGAACGAACCTTCATTGGCGCGAAGCCACCGTATTGGTGCGCTGGCGGCATGCCCATAGAGGGATACATGGGAGGAGGCGGTGCCGGTCGATACGGAGTGCCCGCAGGGCCTGAGTTGTTCTGTGAGCGGCCCCAGCTCAGACGAACTCGGGAATTTCCGATAGGATAGCCTTGCATCTGATTGATCGCCATCTCAGCAGCATGACGCTGTACAAACTGAACGAAGCCGCAGCCTTTCCCGGGTGGGATCTTAACGTAAGTGATCTCGCCAAATCCTTGGAAGAAAGAACGAAGTTCATCCTCAGTAACATAACCGGAGAGGCCACCAACGAAGACGGTAGTATTATTCGGATCGGTGAACTGATTCATTGGTTGGGGAGCACCATAGAAATTCATTGGAGGCCCTCCCATCGCTGGGGCGTACAAACCAGCCGGACCCGGCACACCCATGGCACCGGGAACGACCCCTGGCTTGTTCTTCGGAGTCGCGGTAGAGATGCGCATAGGACGATTGCCACAGTAAACGCCTTGCATCTCATTTAATGCACGCTGCTGATCATTTTCATCTGCGAAGCGGACAAACCCGTAGCCTCGCGACATGCCACTGATGGGGTCTGTCATTATCTTCGCCGACTTGCATGACGGAAAGCGGCTTTGGAATAGAGACACTAAGACATATTCATTGACTTCGGGTCCCAGATCCCCCACAAAAATCGAATACTCAGGGCCGCGCTCGTCACGGCTGTTATGATACAGGATATCATTAGCGCAATGCACGTATTATTAAGGAGTAGGTTTAGAGCTTGCCTTCGATCAGCCAGGCCACCACCAGTCGCCCAGTTGAGTTTGAATGTGCGAGTCGTATTAGGCATTGAGGTACCATTGAGACTCAGGGCCTTGCCGGCTGCGGCCGGGGAAGAGAAATCAACAAAGCAGTAGCCAGCATTGCTTCTACCATCTGCATTAGAAAACTGCTTGATTTACCTAGACAATATCGCCCACTTACCCAGAGAATTTGTCACGAATCATCTTAACATTGACCTGTTCGCCCATCTGGAACCAGAGATTACGGATGAAGTTCTCATCAATCCACGGCTCGAGTTCCCCCATCCTGACACAATCAGCACAAGTATTCACAAATTCGTTTTTATCTTGGGAAGGGGAAGCTTCTTGCTGTAGGACCAAGATTTAAGAAAGAGGAGAAAAGAAGGTCACGCGACGGGAGATCCAACCACAATCGCATCCGTTCTTTCTATTATCTTCAACGTACCAGAGTGTGGTCTTTCCCTCGCCACTCTGCTGAGGAACAGATGCAGCTGAAGGTTCGCCAGGTGCCGGTCCTGGAAAAGGGGCAGCAGAGGAATCTGGTTGGCCGGTCATGGTCGTATCTGCAGCTGCTGAAGCGCCAGCGGCGGCTGCGGAATCAGCGGAGGGATGCTGATTTTGAAAAGAATCAAAATTCTGGAACGACATATTGCTTCTGTGATTCTTCAAAACGGGTAAGAATTACTTGGGTTGTGGAGTAATATATGGCGATGAAGCAATCACAGAAATCAAGTCTGTCAAACGAGGTGAATCAGCCTTTGGGTTCTCGCAAGAATTGAACTATAATCGTGGGCTAGAGAAGGTGCACTTACTTTGCTAGGGGGGCGTATTTAATATACTTCGCTTCGAGAAAAATAGACAAAACAGGAAGGGAAAAAAAAGCTGTCTAAATTAAAAAAAAAAGGTCAGATCCATTTTGACAGGACAAAAACCATGAGCATGAAATTCGAGAATCTCATACCTTAGTACACTAAAGCCCCGAAAACGGTATCAAACAAAACTTTCCCAATCCGTGGAAGCGGCCGTTACGACTTGAATTTCGTAGGACTTTGAAGGACAGACGAAATTTGAAATTGCGGTAAGCAATTCGTCAAGAGCCAGAGAAAGTGGCGAGTCGAAATTTCAGCTCCTACCAAATGACATACGAAGTCACTTGTCAGTGAAAATTTGCTCCCGGCTTCACCTGCAGGTTCCGTCAAAACGGTGGAGGAGCCGGCATGAACCGGAGAACCTTGTCTGAGGGAAAGAAGTGGAGATAGTTGGCAGAATAGAGGATCGAAGAAATAACCCTACTGCAAAAAGAGAGATGAGAAACATGACTAAGGTAGACGGGGAGTCAAGATGATGACGATGGAAGATTGCGGCGAGGGGAGGACCAAACGGGTGCAACATGACAAAGTTAACCGATTCGAGTGGGAAGAGCCGCTCCAATATCGCCAAGCCACACCTTCGAGGTCGAGTTTTAGAGCAGGACAAACACAAAACACAGTCCAGATTTCCACCACAACACGCCACACGAGGGTATGCAACGAGAGCCGTGAGAGGATACAAAAACATTGTTGCTCATGGTCGAGACATAGGGGCTTGTGTCTTATCAACCTCTCCTGCCGCCATCCACATGCGCGAGTAACCAGTACATTCAAATGCATGAAGCGGGGGGGCTCTGCACATTCACCATGTGGCTTACTCGGGAATCTGCGCAGTCTTCATGACAGCAAATTGAGTCGTCCCAGCACTGGTATACTTCTGCGGTCGCATCCATGATAGAGAGCGGTGCAAAAATCGTATTTGGAAGAGGCCAAGTATTATCCAGCAATTCCCCATTTCAAACATGAGATAACAGAGGGTACAGTCGGATGCGGGCGCATTGAGAAGGGATAAGGGTCGAGCACCGTGGGAGAGGGGCAGATCATTCGTTCGTTGGTGATGTGTTGTGCGGCGGGTGATGGCCTCCGCTGCAAAGCGCGACACCGGGGGAAAGGCTGAGTGAAAGGAACTGGGAATTCCAGAGGTGCTGACAGGCTAGAATCTGTACTTACCCGAAACCTGAAGAATGGTGATGGAAGTAATATTATATTCCCTTGATTATTTTTCTTTCTCTTTGATTTGCCTTTTCCTCTTTTTTGTTGGATCGGACCTTTTTGTTTTCTTCTCCCGCTTTTTTTCGCTACCGAAAAGAGGGATGCGACAGAAAAAGCAGGTGATTCAGCAGACGTGAAAAGACAAGAAAACTCCCGCAACGCAAGAAGAGCACCAAGGACACTAAGAACTTTAGGCAAATAGACTCCGTCCTCGTTCGCGGATAACAAAGAACCCAAAGAGAAGAGAAAAAAAGGGAGAGGGGGGGGAAGGGAGGGGTAGATAGATAGTCCAACAAGTGCTTTTTTTTCAGATTACAACGAGAGGGGAAGAAGGGGAGGAAGAAAAGGAAGAAGAGGAGGGCGCGAACGAAATCTTACCTTGGCCGCAAGAAGGCAGCGCAGAGTCACAGAGGGGCCAAGCGCGAGGTAGGACGGACCTGGAACCGTTTTGCTGAGTAACAAGGACCAGACTACCGAAAGTGAAGAACGGGACTATCATACTGACTATAGCTATAATACGACTATCATATCATATCATATCGTATATAATTAATGATATGATCCCCATTCCTAGCTGACTATCATACTCAAGGGAAAACGAGATGCAAAAACAGAGAAAAAAGGAATTCGACGATACATGCACACTTGGAAAACGAGACCTTCTTTGCAGCCGCGCCACCCGTGCAACAACCTTGGGATCCTCTTTTGCATCCTCCTCAATAGAGGTAATGAACACCTCAATCAAGCAAGCGGTGTGATATCTTCTTTCGTTTTGCCAGAGCGCTAAACCTAACTGAATCTCAACCCAGTGGGCTGGTCAGCACCAAGAGTGACCAAGAAAAAATAATTTTTGATATATTCTGACGGCGTTGCAACCGCTACTGAAAATTTCCGGAGTGGCTGAACATGTATGAAGTAATAGGTAGTAGCTAAGCGAACGAATCAGACTCCATGAAACGTTCATGATGGATTTTCAAACTCAGGCAACGAACTGATCGAACCACGCTTGATATCGATCCTTTCTCCACATGTCTATATGTATGTACATACATACTACATACATCCACATGGGGCTTTATTTGCGGTAGCAGAAACTATACATGATAATAAGCGATCCAAACCCACATCAACACAATTAGTACGCTGCATGGGGGGCATTCATTAGTACTCTTGTTAAGAGCTATGCAAGCGCGGACAGTCCCAACGCTAGCCTCAAGCTCATCATCACAACTTCGACAAAGTTTCTCCCTTATCAGAATTGAAGGCCAATGGCCCTATATCAATTTCCAAGGCTAAAAAGCGAATATTGTGACGTAGAAGTGGAGTCGATGAAATCTTCTTTGTGCGGCTAATAATGCCAAGCACAGATCACAAAAATGGTACGTACCCAGCTTATATAATACAACAATACGGTATCGATGTCGTACTAAAGGCCCTACTAGTAGATACTAATAATGTATGTACATGTAATGTACATATACAGATCTATCCTTACTAGTTTTATGTATTGTACAACCTTATTCTATCATACTAACATTGGTGACAGCCGCAGCCCTGCGGGGTCTACTCTGAAAGCGGACTAAATATTATTCAACCCCCTAGACACAGCAACTTATGGCATTCCATCTATATATAAGAAACGGCTTAGCAATAATGTTCCTGCATACGTATAGCGCCTAATAATTCAAATCAATATAGTAGGTATTGACAGTCATCCCGACATCCAGTTAACCGGGCCTAGCGCGTTGCACCCAAGAGACTTCTTCTGATCTGCGCTTGGGAACTAGTCAGTGGTCCTCACCAACTCCCAGTGAAAAGAATCCGGAATCAAGTTATTAACATAATTCAAAGTGCATGGCCCTGTCTGCAACATCCTAGAGAGCTAATTGAGGAAGACTTCCTCACACAGACGTACGCTGATCACTGATCTTCAAGTTACTAGCTAGATCCTTTAACCAATAATGTGAATCCCTCCATGCACACCCCTAGTCTTGATAAAATCATCATATGATGAAAAAGGCTGCCAGATAAGTGGTTGCCTTCTCATCCTGATTAAAGTCGATCTGTGATCATACATATGACCAGTTGCTAGAAGTTACCTTGCAAAGTGCCTCTTATGATCGCAAGGCTGGAGACCCTATATAGCTTGATATTATTGATTCCATGTAACACGGAATTAATACTAATCGAACAATTAATTCCACTTCGTTCACTTACCCACCACAGTGTCCGTAACCGTCAATGTTATTCAAAGTCGGATGCTAAGTATTTTAAGTTTATACTAATTAGGTATAATTATACATAGGTGCAAGGCCGGGACTCTACCTAATCTTGAGAAATTTGTAATTATACTTAAATATATAATGGGTGTTGATGCTACCTGCACCGCACAATTCCGCTGTCTGCCCACATGCCACAAGAAAAAGTCCCCATTTTCAAAATTCATTGCCTCAACCACACCACACGGGATCGTAGAGTTATAAACACTAGGTTATAGTTCATTGATTACTATTAAACATAATGTTCTCAAATAGTTGAAATTCCTGCTGCCGGAGGAGCCTATGGCGTTCGAAAAAAGGCAACTTTTAGGCACGAGACAACTGGGTACTCTACCTGAATAGGAAATGACACATATTGACTAATCCTAATTTGAATTGTACTAACCCCAATATAGTTTCGTGTTAGTAAACCACGTGATTGATGACAAATGATGACGTGACTTTTCTTTTACATCTCAATATGAATTAGCGATAACAATATCGACCTATCCGTGCGATGTTGGTGTAAGGGGGTGCAGCAACAAATACTGGGGGCATAGCAACAGATAAGAGGGGGCGGACCATCAGCATCCATATAAGATGGAGCTGGTACCGCCGAAGGTACAGGAGCTTGCTGTACAGGTAGGTATACCCTGCTCAGAAGTTGAATTCGGACTTGAAACCTCAAAGGCCCATCGAATAAAGTCCAATTCAGAATCGTTGAGATTTGGGATCATAGACTCGGTAACGGGACAACGGTCGAGTTCATCATCCTCCAAAGGATCAAGATTCTCAGGGATAGCTTCTCCATCAGGCTCCTCTTCGGGGCTCTCGGGCTCATCCTCCAAGATAAGAGGAACGCGATCAGAGACATCTCCATCTTCGAGTAGGTCATTATACCGATCATCCCGAATAGTAATATGTCTATAATCCGGATGATGAGATTTAAGGAACCTTAGCCACGCAAAAACAGCACTCCTCCTGACCCGAAAGTCTCGCTGAATAAAATCTCCTCTACTTGACTTAAAGCGGGTAAAGTGGATGGAACTGCACCCGGAACCATGTTGTTGGCGGCCGAAAAGAAGAAGTCCCTACACCCTGTATTGCTCGGTCCTTGTTCCAACATCGGTAACATATAGCCTCAGGCCATGGCTTGTGGACTCTAAGCCTCATTCCGAACCACTTTTCTTTGCACCTCTCACAATATTCCATTTGGTGTTTTTCAAGCTCAAGGTGGAAGTTCTCAAGTAGTTTCCAGTCTTCCGGAGGTATGAAAAGAGTATCCTCGAGCGGATTCTGAGGCTGTGGGGAAGATAATAAGCCTGGGATATTGAAATCGGGGAGAGAGAAAGAGGGTTCGGGTATCGGACCCGGAGGAGTAGGGATGCGAGGCGGTTGAGATGTGGGAGTAGGAGTTATCGGGCTCGGAGGAGTAGGGATGCGAGGCGGTTGAGGTGTTGGAGTAGGAGTCCTGCCAGCCCTCCTAGCAGCTCGACGGTTTTGGAGGGTCCCTTGAGATTGTTGACTGTTGTTCCATGCTAGAAGTTGGGGAATAGATCTTGGTGCGATAGGTGCTGGCATAAATCGTTTTGCCGCGGGAGCGTTATTGGGGTCCAAGTCCCCCAAGACAGCACGACTAGCAGCGCGTTTTCGGGCATTCGACACGCTTTGTTTAGTCCTGCAGTCAATACAGGAGGCAAAGACTTTGGAGGTAAAGGTCATCCGGTTTTGAAAGGAATGACTAAACTGGTATAGCTTTTGTACACCTACTATAATTGCGTGGTCTCCCACGCGTTTTGATAATAGGAAAAGCGGTACTTTCTGCTGAAGTTTCATGGGGCCCTAGACTTGATGCGATAGGTACCGGCATAAGTCGTTTTGTTGCAGGAACATTATTGGGACCAAGTCTTCCAAGACTGCATTGCATGGCTAGCAGCGCGTTTTCGGGCATTCGACACGCTTTGTTTAGTCCTGCAGCCAATACAGGAGGCAAAGACTTTGGAAAGGTCATTCGGGCTTGAAAGGAAGGACTGAACTGGGAGAGCTTTTGTACACCTACTACTACAACGCCTGGAGTCCATTTTAAAGGCCAATCAAGAAGTATAGCAAAGAGGATATCGACAGAGTTAAGACGCAGGTCGCTGGATTGGGCAACATCAAGTTGAGAGAAAAAAGAAGACATGGTCTGCCCAGCCAACCATGTGATTGGGAAAAACATGACTGGGAAATGTTTCTACCAATTGGATAGCTAGATCAATGACTAGTGGAAAGTTAAAAAATCTTCAAGCTTCACCTCTAAGAACATGGTCACGTGTGCGGAAAAAGTTAAGAAGCGCTAGCGCTTTTAATAATGTATGTATGCATGTCATATAGTGTACCCTAGTCCAAATTTTCGAACTTTCTTCTTTGCAAAAAATTTGTTCAGATCTCATTATAAAAAGAGCTTAATAATATGAGCTTGTTTTAATGGTAGTAATATCGATACATACCCGCATAGTACAAGTCATCAGACTTCACTCAACATGATATCTTTACTACTTAAGAAAGTAAAGTCCGCTTCATTTAACTACCCTTGGTCTTACAATTTCTTCATTACTAGATAGGAAACGTATAAGTCACCTGGGCACTTCTTTTAAGACACCTTGGTTTCTCATCTTTCTCCCCTGGCTGATAACACACTCCTTTCTTTTTTTTCTCGTAGGTATACTATCTAGGAGAAGCGGGTATTAGTTAGATGTGTATTTTCTAATTAGGTCTAACGGCTCGTTGACGCCTTTGATCACTCGACCGACCACCCTTTGAAAACAAGTTTTAGACGGGATCTGAATTGAGTTTGTTGTCTTATACCTATTTTGTAAACATGTAGATGGATAACAAATGACTATTGAAGTGAGCAAAGTGTTGTAGCTGTGATGGACAATGCTGAGATCAGCAGACACACTTTAACAAACGTATACTAGTATGATAGTCCCCAAGCGGGACACGTTTGCCACGCGCCATGCAATATTACATAGTAGAATAGTATGAACCTCCTTATGGGGAATGAAGAGAGAAGTAAGCGGAGAGGGGAAAGAAAGAATTGGATCTTTCAGAGGTTGTATCATAGGACAGAAATATCCAGAAGCTGGTGATTCAAAACAGTATTGGGTGGTACATATACATATGGTGATACTACTCCCTAGTACCCTATAATATAGATACTTATTAGCTGGACAGGCAAAACCGCCATTCAGATTTACTTAGTCATCCATTAATTTAATACCAAAATAGTATTAGCGTCTGTATTAAGTTAGTAACATATATTACCAACATGTCATCTTTACTTGTCCTTATCCAAACGATGTAGCGAATACAGTTTGAATTCCTCCGTACCATATTTCAGTCCTTGTCTGTACACTTCCATTCGACGCTGCAAAGAAGGCAGAAATGGCCCTGGATGGGATTAACAATAAGGCTTCTGGAACAATGTGCCGGACAGCCTCGAGATTGTACTTTCGCCCCGGTAGCATTCGATCCGGTAGGAGGAAATCTGATACCATGATACCATGTCCTTTGCCCTTTGGCCGAATTTGATCCTTTATCCACGCATGCTTACGACCATCATTCGCATGAAATGCACTTTCATCATGCGTTAGCATTATGATTAGCCTCTGGGTTAAACTCCCAGGGAAACAGCCAGGTGGATACTCTTTATCTTTAATACCTCTGTGTTCATCAAATTCCACAAGGTAAGGCTTCAAGCTGTCGAGGAAGTCAAGAAATTCCTTCCAATATCGAACAACATCGGTTCTTCTGTGGCTGTCTTTATAGACGCCTTCGCTAACCTCACGCCAGTTATATCTCAAATGGTGAAGCCAATGGCATGCAACTCTGGCACGAGTCCCCTCCATTTTCTAACCGTATCTTGACCTACCGAGTCCCGTATCCCCACCCATTCTACGGACTCCACAATGTGCCTGTAAAGATCCCGATACGGCTTTCGTAAGGCCTCTGCCTGTGATTCCTACGACACACATAATATAATGAGCTTCTTGTTGCCCAAAGGAGTGCTACTAACAAACTTACTATCTCCAGCACCAGAAATATATTCACTCACTGCCGACAAAGCGAATGGGTAGATGGAGAATGTTTGGCGGCCTCAGTTTCTCTCTCCCGGCGACGGCTTACGAAACATGTCGGTAAACATGTCGGTAATCAAATAGCATTTCGATGCTATTTTCGGTCGTTCTTTCTGCTCACGGGCCCTTCGTTAATGTATATTTATTTATTGGTGGATTTTTGACACATTGCCGTGTGGACCGCGTAATATTGAGTGCTCCCTCCTTGTATTGAAGTTGTGTAAAGCGCTGAATTGATCCGAATCTAATGATTCGCATGTCAGAATTATCAGGCGGTGAGTTTTCGGGAGGCTGCACAAAGGGAAGATTCGGCCTCTGAGGCAAGAGCCTGAGCAGATGCAGCTTTTGACTGCCGTTTCCTTTTACTCGGTGCCACCTTCCATAGAAAATATTATTGTTCTAGGGTTACTGTCACCTGAAAAGAGTTGACAAGTCCAAATTTGTAAATATCATATGTCACGTGATGGTCACGCGGATGCGCTAATCTTTATTTGTCATATATGTGGGGCCGTCATTTCAGAGTGGTTAATGGCTTACGCTGTAAGCGGGGGTCCTATTAAATGTAACTGACAAGCTTTAGTATTTTCTACTATCGGCCTTGAAGAAAAGGCTAGCGATCGTAGGTAGAATGGAATTTTATTTGAAACAGTGTGGGATAACTAGGTGAAAGGGAAAAAAATAATAAAAATCGTCAACGGTTGATATTTTAGTTGCACGCTTGCTTTTAAGCAGACCGGTCGGTCGCCTGTAAAACGTAGAGCCAACATTAGATAGGCACTGAATGATTCCATGCTATTATATTAGATAGCAAATACTAAAGGCGGAGACCGGTACCTTACATAGTTTAATGAAAATACAAACTATTGTCGGTTACAAGTTAACAGAGCAGAAAACAGAGGCAATCCATTTCTCCTTGCCACACTACCCTATGAAATCCCATACCATTGCCACCGAATTCCTTCATTCCATCATTCCCGGCTCACAAGACCCAGAACTGAGCTGGCCTGTGATTCTTTTTGGGTCATTTCCTAACGCGGCTCCTCTGCAGGGTACAGCAACTGTTCCCAGGAAGCCCTACTTAATGGGACCTCCAAGATTAACCATATGGAAAAAAGCAGATAAAATATATGACGAGACCGGATCGGAGAAAACAAAACACGCAGGACAACAAAGATAGAAAAAGCCAATTGAGGGAAAAAAAAACATAAGAACAGGGGAAGTAGGATTACGTAAGATGTCGAGCAACGTCAATCCGGAAGTATTCCGCCACAAGGTAGAACACAAAAAGGGAGGGCGAATAAATGCACCGATAACACCCACCCTCCACCGCGTCTAGAAATGACGAAATAGAAAAAGTCATTGAGACTCCAGTCCTCTGCACGAGCAAGACGGGATAGCTACTCTTCAGCTACCAAATTGTTATTTCTGACCTTTTGGTTTTTCCTTTTCCCTGTTCTTTTTTTCTTCATTTCTGACCCCTTACTAATTCCACGTATTCGTGTCCATACGATGGAATGAAATCGTCTTCATGCGCTGTCGTTCTCATTGCCCAAGAAAGGGATCTCACGAGTGTTGGCGGATTAAGGACCGCGGGCGGAGAAATAAGTCCTCCACAAGGGACATTCGTATGGAGAAAATTCAGAAAAAAAGAGAAAAAAAAAACAAACCGTTCTTCTAAAGGCGCTATCAAGGCTGTAACAACAGGGGTGAGGCCAAGGTTGATCTACCGGCGCGGGTGCATCGGGTATCAATCACAAAGGAGCAAAAACCGGAGCATGCAAACGACAACGAACCCGTACACGAACCAGATTGGCCTCTAATGGCCTAGACGGTAGGACAAGCCGAATATCTAAGCGGTGGGCTGATGCTGAGGTGGCATCGCTCGTTGTACGGGCATACCCGGGTATTGTCCACCCGCCTGCTGCTGTTGTTGAAGGTTCTGGTAGTAGGCCATCTGCTGCTGCTGCTGCTCGGACATGTATCCTGGATGCATACCGCTGGGTCGTGGGATGTTCGACTGTTGCGGGTTGACGTTATTATGGCTGACATCATCGGGGGACTCGGCGGGAACTTCGGGAACGTCAACGCCATTTTCATTGCCCGCAGGTTCGGGAGCGTTCAGGCAGGCCTGGGTAGAAACATTATCAGCGGGGCGGAAATCTTTGTACCTTCAATTCATAGCATTATACATGACGTACCTGAATAAGGTTTTTGCCCTCGGGCTTTGTTACCAGTGGTTGCAACTTGGGCGTTGTGAAAGTATAGACGAGACCCGTTTCCGACACTACCAACAACAACACTTGAGTACCAGTCAAGACCGACAGCTCATATGCCTGATTGAAGTTAGCGTTCGACGTATGTTTATAACCTCCTAAGGTTATTCTAGCGCAACACGAGGGGAAACGCGACGAACCTTCTTCATGATGCCAGCCTTTCTCTTGGAGAAGGTGATGTGGCGACGCGACTTGTCCTGAATAAATTTGATCTCGATCTTTCTGCGCTCGCGACCGGGCTTGTCGTCATCATCGTCGTCATCGTCGGCGGCGGCGCTCATACGGGGTCGTTTGGTACCGCGGTTGTCCACGGAAGCGCCATTACCGGTCTGTTGTAGGTCATCCTGGGTGGGTGATGGATTTTCATCAGCGACAGCGGTGATGTCGGCCATGATGCGGATCAGGCAAAAATGACGGTGAATGGAATGGAACGAAATGAAGGAGAGCTTTGAGAGGGTAGATTCAGTACCCAAAGAGGAATGATGCTTTTGAGGGGTGGTAGTTTGGAGGGCAAGCCGAATCGAGTAACGCGTTTGGCAGAGAGCACAGGTTTGGGTAAGGTCGGGAAGAGAGAAGGAGAAAATTCTGGGGAGGGGAAAGGAAGAAAAGACGAAGACGGGAGGCGAAGCGAGGAATCTGAGTAAGAACCTCCAGGAAGGAGGTTGATTGGGGAGGGAAATGGGGGGAGATGTGGGGGGAACCTCAACAGGTAAGGGCAACGGAGGAGAGAGAGATTTCGAAAGAAGAGAGGAAAAGAAAGGGAAGGTGTGGGTGGCTTTGTCAGACCTACGGGTGGATCTTTTCAGTGCTCTCGGCCAATAATCTATCCCGAATCAGGATGGGGGCCAGGACAAATCGAGAAAGGAGAGAGGCTGTTACATAAGAGAACCAAGAGACTACCAGAAATGCTGCCGCCGTTGCCGAAGAGGGAAGGGAAGAAAGAAGAACCGTCAACAACGAATAGAAGCAATCAATAATACGGCGATAACAAGGACTATTGGCATCACAAGTCTCGACAAATTCTCAATAATAATAATTAGAAACAGGCTCCATACGGATAGGGTAACTAATGAATACAAAAGCACAAGACGAACGCAAGACAGCCTCGTGGATTCAAGACGGCAGGCGGTGGGCAGCCAAGCAGGGAGTATGTTGTGTGACTAGTTCGATACGGTATGATACCGTATAGCTTAATTTAGTCTCCTTGCCGCCTTTCTATCGTTTCTACGAGGGAGCGTTCCCCTTTTTTGACATGATACTTATATATTCCAAGTCACGTTCCGTATGGAGTAACCTAGTGGAGTACACAGTGATCGCCAAGTTCCATCCGTTCAGCACCACCATCATTTGATTGGTAGCTTGTCGGCACGGAGTCTAACTTCCTAAAGTTAGTTGGTGACTACTAGGGAGTAGTGGCCCGTCTTGGTGATTACGTATCCACGCCATACTCGCAATACGTAATCATACGCAGTTCATTACAAGATTCTTTTTCTTTTTTTTTTTGCTCCTCTAGTTGGTCCGGGCACATACTTATCCCAACCAAGTGGAAGAAATGATCAACTAGTCTCTTCCCGATGGATTTCCCGTCACCATAGCATTTATTACTGAAAGGATTCGATCACATCACTTGTCGAAGCATCTCGAACATCCAATGCCAGCTCCTTTGTCCTTGCTGTCCGAAGATCCGGTCTTTTAGTGACGACGGGTTGGCCGTTGGCGCCGAGGCCGTTGCAACAAACAGCCAACAGGAGATCAGGCCGTGGCAGCCATCGCTGTCTAGGTAGGGCCAGGCGAGAGATGGTGGCCGCCATCTGGCGCTGATCCCAGCTTCTCGCTCGCCCACCTACCGTTGTTGCGTTCCCTCTGGCTGCTGCCTTCTTCGAGGGACAGACTAAATCCTGACCTGCGATCCGCAGCCAACGTGGATCATTGGCCCTTTGCAGTAAGGGAGACAGTTTAGGAGAGGTTTTGAGCATAGCTCAGACTTTTAACCATCCACATTATTCTATTTATTATTATGTTCTATTGTTGCTACGATTCCAGAATGCAGCTTGTTTTTCTCCGGTGGAGTGTGCCGGAATCTTATTTCACAGGTCTGAATGATCCCCCACAAGGCAGTAGATGGCGAACTTAAGTTTCGCGTGGAAGACTGATTTCACGGTCACTAGCTAAACAGGGTTTGGTTGATGGGTGTGGGACATCTTGCATCGCTACGGAGTATCATAATAGCTAACTTATTAAAGAGATTGGAATCAGGAACAGAAAGATACTTCGTAGCCTTTCTTATCCCGTCTATCGAGATACCCATCTCAGCCACGTCTCCTTTCATGTGATTCTAACTTTTATAAATAATGTGGGAACTGTGAAGCCAAAAACTGCTAAAGTCAGTTTCAGAAGCATATAATCACCCATTGCTCGCTCCGTTCACATACTTATGATAGGACTCGTAATCGAAAAGCGCGTAGAGGCAAACTACCTTTTACATTCAGTGCTAGGCAAGGACTAGCCTGGTTCATGATTTATAATGCCATCCACTTTTCAAGTATAGATAAGGATGAGGCACAGTAGGTTTGGAGGTATGTACATATAACATAGAGGATAAGAGTTCTTCAGGTTATAATCATCGTCAAATCATAGTAAATGATGTATGATCCCGAGCTTGTGGAAGAAGTATTGCACATTAAAGATTTTGTATATCAACCCCTAGGTGCAGGCTTGCATCGATCAAGGCTGTTTCCTTCGTATGATAAGTTCCTCCATCAAACCTTAAACATCCTTCGCCCGATATTATAAGGCAAGTTCTCAGCTCCAAGTGGTTTGTCATATACCGATGACTCGGCACGAACCACCTAACACCAAGATATTTTTTTGTTAAGTACTGGATACGTACTCTGTGGCCTATATATATGCGTATAATCTTACCCCGTCCATTATATTAAATGAGCTCAGTGACATCACAGATGGTGGTAACGAGCATTTATCTTTAGGTACCTACGATACAAAGTACAAACATAATATATGCTATATATTGCATGTTCATGCAAGTCAAGCAAATAAAAAATCTTTCTTCCTTTCTAGGTAGCTAACCCTCCATGGGCGCGCTAAGTGCATGATGACCTCTCTAACCAGTGTATATGACAGTCAGTGCAGTGAATCATCATGTTGTGAGACATGAGAAGTAAAAGCAGTGAGTGTGCGAGGTGCATCATTGTAAAGTAGCTGGCAATACAGTACATAACCTATCATAGTAGCACAGGATAGAACCAAGGCTGCGTTGCTTCGGAGTTCCCAGACTTTCCGCTCCGAGATGCGCTAGCCATCTTTGACTTGGCGAAATTAGATTACACCGTTTTTGCGTCTCACGCTAAAACCCGTGACTTAGTCACAAAACGACACTAGTGTAATACGTTCTAGGGCCCACTAATTCCCTTTCATGTATGATAGCATATCTAGCCTTTTACAGACACAGTTAAGATCAGATGACCTTCCCTTTCTCACAGGAGCATTTCAAGGTACTATTATTGGTATTGTATTTATAGACCGAAAACCCAGATATATGAGTCATCTCTTAGAGTTATCTCTTCAAGCTTACATTCACTGATTAAAAATATCATCCATGCTGGAGACAAGTCTAAAACATTTGTGTTCACAGTCATATATATATATAGTAGATTCGCGGCATACGTACACCAACTTTCTCCTCTCACAAAAGATCTCGTGTTCCAAGGCACATACAAAAGTCCGAAATAGATTGCCTTTTGGAGATATTTAGATATGAGGTTGAGACGGCAACTTTTAGCAGCCTGGCAAACTTGGACCTTAGCCATCGGCGGCAAGTCTGAGCATGCTGAGGTGGCTTCAGAGCTAAATTTACTCTAACTTCGTTCCTGTCGGCACTATTTTAACTACGTAGGAAGAACTCATTCTATCATTATCCTCCACAGAGCTGTCTATCATGTCCTAATTGAAAAGGTCGTATGCTACACCGTGCCTGCGCCTACCTATGGTTCTGGAACGCTAAATACTGTACCCTTCAAGTACGAACCCCAATGACATCAAATGAAAAATCTGACAACATAGATTTATAGTATTTTAATTAATTGACAAAAGCATGTTGCCTAAGTTTTAATTGCCCATCGTTAAGTGGCTCAGAACTTGCTGATTTTGGTGAGCCTCTGGCAATTGAACCTTCTCCACTTAATACCTAATTCGGTTTATCTCCAATCATGTGACCTTGATTGGTGGATTTTGAGTGCCCCACTTTTCCAAATGGCAAAGTACCATTCATATCTGTGAGACTGGTACATTATTACAGGGGATAAAGCAAATCAAAATATATGATATGTAGATAATGATAAAGAATTACTATCCTACTCTAATAATCTTCACTAGGGACATAAGCTCTTTGGTGAGATGTCAATCTTTTTCACTCTCTGGTGCTGTAGCAGTGCAGGCTACACAGTACCTTGTCAATAAAGTACCATCATCCGCACGTACCAGTGGTAATTTGCAAGAATTGTTGCATGCTTCATACGGTTAAGGAACAATCTGACACACTGATGAAGGAGACCTATTATTTAGGACCCCCATGAAGTGACGAAAAACCTCAGATTATGCCAAAGGGAAGTCGAAGACGGGAGTTGCTCTATAGTCTAGGGATCCACTCACGTGATGATTCCTAAATTGAAACAAGGTACAGTTCCGCATGAAATGCTTAGGCGCTTAGACCTTCACGCTAACTAAAGAAAAGCAATAATCTTGATTGGTCCGCGCCAATCAGTGTCTTGGCGCTTGGCAGACAAGTGGGGTTGAAGCAGGAACGAGGACATATCGAATTGGTTAGTTATCCATTTATCCATATTTCGAATGGGATATGCCACTTTTGGTACTAGTGTTTAATGCTATTTTCATTTCAGGATTAGCATTCTGCCACCAGGTACAAATTTATCGAACAAAAGATGGAAGGAGCATCACCCCACCCGACTTTACTAACTTGGTTTTAATAGTCCGAAGCTATATTCGGTTTATCTATTGAGTACTAGAATAAACCGTAAAGAATACAAAACAGTCCCCGCTTTATTACAGTCATTTCAGCATGACCCTCAGCAATAATCCTTGCGGCCTTGTACAACAAGCATACTCAAATCTTGAAGGGTCTCCGAAGGGTAGGTAAGCTCTTTGTAGCCGTTCTTAGCTAATAAAAAGGTGGCGCTACAGATAATAGACAGAAATGAGCCCGCCATTTTGATATTTAAACGATAGAGGGAAATGCCTTTCTGATCCCAAAAAGGGCCCAGGTAATTATATCATTGAAAAATCACACAGAAATTAATTTTAAAGACGCTTTAATACCAAGATACCTATACGCTAGCCCCTTGCCAACATCTCCGTAACCGCTGCTCCTAGCACCACCGAATCTACTACAGGCCCACTCGAGTCCCCACGCATTCCAAACGAATTGTACACGACATGCCCCTAAGACCTACATAGGGGTTTTTGAGCTCGGAAAAAGCCTTCTCCGTTGTATAGAAACAGTTGAACCGCTCGAACTGACTGTTGCGATATATGACGCCGCAGTGGAAAGCCTTGAGGTCGCGGGAGGACTCGATCTTGGCCGGAAAACCTTAACGTTCAAGCAGATAGACCTGATTTTATTTGGAACCTTGAGAGTCTGGTATAGGAACTCCTCGACACTGTAGCGAGGGAGTGGTAACGCTGCCGGATGACAAGTCCGCCTGCTCTGAGAGGGGAGGATCACGAGGAGTGATTAGATAGCCTTGGCATTCAAGCGGGAAACAAACTTGATTCTGTTGCGGGCCTTGAAATTCCGGCATAGTGACTCTCTGATGCCGAGGAACAGCGTTGCCGAACTATTATCGTCGTCAGGACAGACTTTTGCTCCGGTTTAATTTCAGAGTCCGTGCTCAGCGACATATCATCGATATCCGCGGAGGCAGGGGAGGGGGACCGCGACCTATCAGACATATCGTTTAATCTTTAGAGAAATAAAAAAGGGAGTAGGAGATCCGGCAATACTCGCAAGCCATAAGGTCCTACAAATTTCGAGGTCTTTTTGAAGGAACACAAGTTTCCCGTAGCAGTAACTACACGCACACGAGTCGTCCTAAGATAGGTACCGTTTTGTATTCTTTACAGTTTATCGGACTCCGGACTGGCCAGTTCGAATCCCCATACAAAATGCCAGTTTTTGCAGTCTTATATCTCAACACCCACAGCATACCCTGGTTTCTATGGAAGTTGGATTCTATATCGATAGAACCATATATTAAACATGTGAAAAATTACAAGTCATGCCAATAGGCCCCGAGATGAGTGGAGTAAAAAGTTGGGCAACATCAAAGCTAGCTAGGAGCCTGGGACATCGGGCTGCCCAGAAAGACGCAAATACTAATGGCATACAGCACATATAGCAACACTTCAATAATGTCAAAATTATATAATTGAGCCTATCTATGTGTATGCAAGGTATGCTTGATTCCGAATATTACTGTCATCATAGACAATGAGCAATAATAATGAGTTGGGACCGGTTCTGCGAGCTACTACCGGAGTATTGCCTACCAGGATGAACCCCATATAAAATGCCATATTTTGGAGCCTTATATCCCAACGCCCACAGCATATCCTAGTCTCTAATTCGGAGGTTGAATTATATATTTATAGAACTACGAAAAATTGTAAATAGCTGCCGACATCAAGCTAGCTAGGAGATATTAGTAACGCACATATCGCAACACATCAACATCAAAATTGATTGAACCTATCTATGTATATACAAGGTATGTGAATTGGTTCTGAATGCTACTCTGTCATCATGAATAGATAACAAGTAATAGTGACGAATTGCAATTAGGCCCGGTTTAGATGAGCTCCTAGTAGTTCTTCTCGGCCTGGCCAGCTTGATGTCTCAGCTGAAACCAACTTTTTATCCCACCCATCTCGGAGCCTGTTTATGTTACTTCTAATTTCACACATATTTCATAAGTAGTTCTATCAATATCTAATCCAACCTAGAGATTAGGATATGCTGTGGGTGTTGAGATATAAGACCCCAAAATATGGCATTTTGTATGGGATTCATCCTGGCCAGCAATACTCCGGTAGTAGCTCGCAGAATCGGTCCCAACTCATTACTATTGCTCGTTATCTATGATCTATGATGACAGAAATATTCGGAATCTATTTAAGCATACCTTGCATACACATAAATAGGCTCAATTGTGTAATTTTGGTATTGTTGGTGTTGCTATATGTGCTGTAATAATAAATTGTTACTCCGATCGGCCTCTTGGCCATGTCACTAGTATTTGCATTTCTCTAGGCAGCCCGGCGTCCCGGGCTCCCGGCCAGCTTTGATGTTGCCCATCATTTTACTCTACTATCTCTCATCTTGGGGCCTATTGGCATGACTTCTAATTTTTCACATGTTTAATATATGGTTCTATTGATATAAAATCTAACCCCCAAATTAGAAACCAGGGTATCCTATAGGTATTAAGATATAAGGCTGCAAAAACTGGCATATGTATGGGGACTCGAACTGGCCGGCTCGGTTTTTATCTCGCTTCGTGAGAAACAAGTTAAACTGTGATAGTGAACGCTGCCGCTTCGCTTTTAATTTCCGGCCATCCGGTCCGGTGTTTACTCAGCTCTAGTTATGGAGGAAAAACCTTCCACCATCCACCGATTGCCCTATGGGGTGAGAAGACGACTAGATCGGCCTCATGATAGCCACTTGATACCAGGGTATTAATCCCGTCCAAAAGTCGAAACTGTTATACGATGTGATATGAGATGGTATTACCGTCTCATGACGGGGCTTGGGATCTAGACATCCTGTCAGATTCTACTGCTTATTCAGATGTGGGACGATCTTTTTAGATAACGATGAAATCAAGTGTGTTTTTGTTGTGTATGTTTAGAGAGGGTGTCCTAGCCTCTTTTATGTAAGGCTGTTTAGCGAGCTGACTAAGCTACGATCTAACATAGGCCTCCGAACAAGAAGGCAATAAAGATAAGATTAGAGGTTCGCTAAAAAACCATCGCATGCTTGAAAACACAGTGGGAAGAAAAAAATTTCATGCGAGGAAAAAGAGGTTTCCCTATAAAGACTTTAAATAAAGAGAAAAAACAATTTATCCCCTGCTCTAGATCCCCAATTAAGGCCTCAGTCTTCGTCCTTGATAATCCACCTCATTGATATAAACGTATTCCCTGTCACGTGCACGGCCCTATGAGATGCACACCCGTTAGAATGCCCACAGCGCATACAAAATAATTGATAACGACATAGCACACGACCCAAATTGTCTGAAACTTAGATTACATGTAATATATGCTATAAGCTTTTATTCTATATACACATCAT
>JAHQZX020005221.1:0-83702 GCA_019804575.2 Pseudotulostoma volvatum
TATTCTCTAGCTTAGTCTTTTCGTTTTTACCTACCTAATGAAATATTCTCTATCATTAGTTTGAGGTCCCTGACACATGGTTCTGTGTCTATTCGTTGTCGTTCTTCGCCCTATGACATTCTAGTGAACTCACGATTGCCTTTACAGAACACAAACCCATTTTGCGATATCGCCGACTAAACAAGGAAGGTGAAGGCTAACTACCTCTCGTTATTCGAGAAACGCCCTCACACTCGATGATTAGACAAATTCTATGTCAAATCCGCGCACCGAACAATCCATACACCTGCACCATAGAATAAGTCGTATCAAATATGTTTGTGTATTGCCAATTCAACTAACCGAATCATTTGTAGGATTGAGATGAACCTCTCAACATAACGGATAACTTTGACCTGGGCAGGTTACCAATTCGTTCCACAGCGATAAAGCACAATGATGATACGATCCGTCGGCCCCAATATAATCGTGAGCGCCTAGCTACAGCGATACGGGATCTGGTAGATATTATTTGGATTCAAAATCTGACCTACAGGTATTGCTCCCAAGATTTAAATCTCCGGGCCGTTGGAAAGCATCGAAAACCAAAGGGAAACGCAATGATCGACGAATGGAAACGTTTTAATGTAAGAGCAGCAAGCCTTACAATTCGGCCATCTTTACGGGATCAAGTTTCCTTATGCTATATCTATCATGCGCCTTATCATTTATGTAGATGTTGAACTGTCGCCTTAAGTCATGGGAGTTTATCGTTAGACTACCTCAGTCTTCCATCGGTAGTATTATGATGCTGAATATGAAGTACGCGCACTTGAATACCTTATCAATATGTATTATATAAGCGAACAGCGTCTGTGCGACGTTCTCTAATAATATTTTTAGGTGGAGTTCCGAAATAAGTTAGCTTCAACCATATGCGGGACAGTGGATAACCAATGAATTAATAGCTATCATGTGATAGAATCCCATACATTTCTTGTCAAGTTGATGCCAGATCAAGCTCACCAAACTCGGTTACTTATATCAACATCAACCGACTATCAAGACAATACCCTTACGTTGCTTTTATTACTAATTCTCTGACTTCCCTCTCCACTCACATCACAGTCGCTACTTACGCGTCTCAGGGTGCGTTAGGACCGAGGCCCAATTTGCCCGTGCTCACCGCTGTTACGGTGGCCTCCCGCAACTTGCGCACCATCATAACACTGCCTTCATCCAAAATTCTTTCGTGTGTGATCGCGCAGACGCGCAATGGGGGATGCCTCCGCTCTCTGCCTACACTCCTTTCGAATCGCTTCTCTTCTTTCAGTCTCTAGCCGCATTTAGTGCCCGTCCGGCCAGTTTCTCCGACATCTCTAATACGCTGCGCACCAACCCCTTCGTCTGCCAGGATGTGGATTTTGATACGGATCGACTGAGTCCGGAGGCGTTGGAGGATCTCTATGTTACTCTGCTGCAAGAATGGCTCGAACAGCGGCACATCAGCCTTGTGTCCAGCTCAAACCAAAATGGTCACCATCCTGACAGCCCAGGCACGAATCCCAAGAAGCGGAAGATCTCGACTCCCGCCGCAGACGCCGTCGCGAACGAGAAGTCGCACCAAATGATTGTGCCCAGTCTGATTTCTCACTTGTATACCCGGTATAGGGACGGCGTGACTAGGGAGATACGAAATGAAGAGAAGAGGTATAGGGAGATCCATGATGAAATCGAACAATTGCAAAAGGAGGTACAAACGGATGCGCAGTTATCCTCAGCCTCAGAGGCTCCCTGCATCATGCCTCGCGATCGTGAAGAACTGGCCCGGGTTAGACCCGCTCTTTCAGCGCCAAGTAACATAGAACCTGGCGCGGAAGGGACCGGGGAACAATCGGCCTTGCTAGACGCCGGACAACTTTCGGAAATGTCTGTCGTCGGGCAGGGTGGGAAAGGAAGTGTACCCCAGTTATCGGGGTCAATGGTTAGACCTCTGCAGGCCAAACAACCCTTATATTTTCATTTTTCAGAGGTTGCGAGAACTCCACAAGCCTATCTAGGTTCGCCACCACTTCACCCACCTCAAGGCTATCGAACAACGACTCGTCGTAGGTCGTCGAGCCTGATCAATAGAAACGCACCTGTCTGGGTCGCACAACACCCGAGTCAGCAGCCATCATCACCGAGCAAGACCCTAACGATTGCCCCGGAAGTTCCCCAACTAAAACAGAAACCTCAACCTCTACGTGCAGTAGGCTTTAATAGGAGTAACCAACCGAATGCGCCACCGGGAACCGGCGCCATCTCTCCAGTTCAGCAGGGACCCGCCCCTTCTTTCATCCTTCCCCGGTCACCTACAGTTGGCGAGGCTAGTGGGCGGAGCGGACCCGGCATTGTTAGCGCTACTATGGGCTCTCAATTTGCAACCGTGGAGCCTCAATTTCAACAACGACCGCCGCAGCAAGTTTCTCCCAAGCCTTATCCCTCATATACGAACCAACTGAAGCTAGATAGACAAGTGCCTTCTTCGGATGTACCGGCGGTGTTGCAACCTGATGGGAGGACGCATCAAGGTCCATATTCACCGAACGGCCCAACCGTTGCCAACCCTATTACGGCGGCTACTCAATCTTCTCATCAAAATGCTCGGAGTCAAATGACCACTAGTTTAGACCGGCAAACACCCTCGTTCATCGCCCTAGCTAGAAAACGACCTCCATTTCCATCTGTGGAGACTAGCAGAAGATCTCTTACTCCTTGGAAACGATCTCCACGCCTGAGTCTTAATATACCGAAATCCCCCGGTCCCTCTGTTCGGCCACGACCTGAGGATGTGAGTCCGATCAGCGAACGAGCCATTTCGCCGGTTGAAGCGCTGGAATCCTTACCTCAAAGGAGTGATTCTCTCAAGGAAATCCCGGATATCAAAAGCCCGAAACTTCGACAGGAGCGGCAGAGGGGCATACCGTTGGAGAACGTGCAGCTAACTACAAGGGAAGAGAATCACATACCGTTCTCTATGGTGAAGCATGCTGAGGGCAACATTCCGGCGAGGGGCCGCGGGCATTCGGTAACTTCACGCAGTGATGACTCTCATTTTGATTCTTCTACGGCTCACCATAAACTCATACCCGAAATGCTAAGCGTTTCGGGAGAAACCTCTGAAGATATGGAGCGGATTTCTGACTCAAAAAAGGCTGTTTCAGTCACGGGATATGTAGAAGGACTCGCGAAGGGACGTCTGAAGCGCAAGCGGACAGCTAGCGACTCACTCGATATTGGGGCGACACAAAGCTTTTTGAGTCGTCATCAGCCCACGCAATATATCTTGTGCGCGCGCAATTTCCCTAGGACAGGGGCGCCGCTAATGAACGATGTGGCCGCACATAAACACGCTTCGATCTTCGCCAAGCCGTTGCGCGACGTGCCTGGATACAGGGGTCTTATATATCGCCCACAGGATTTGAAATCAATTAAATCCGCCATCCACCAAGGCAGTAAAGCCGTAGTTGCAGCCACTGAAGCGGCAAACACTCCTGCCGCAGATGGGGAATCCCCAGCCCCTTCTGGAACGCCGTCTAAAAACACGTTGCTCATGCTGCAAAAGGCCGTGGACCTCGTTCCGCCTAAAGGCATTGTCAACTCGTCCCAGCTGGAGAAAGAATTGATTCGCATGTTTGCCAATGCGGTGATGTTCAATCCGGCTCCCGACCACGAGCGTGGCTTCGGACCTGCGTTTCTAATGACGAAAGATGGTGAGCCGGGCGACAGCGCGCCAAGCCGGGAACCGGATGAGGGTGGTATCATCCATGACACTCGTGAAATGTGCGAAGATGTTGAACGTGCTGTCACTCGTTGGCGTGCAGCGGAGAGAACGGTAGATGAGTTAATTAACAGCAGAAGCATTCTTTCCTTACGGCGGGGAAGCGCTAGCGATGTCAATATAGGAAGCCCAGATGAGGTTCGCGGATAGACTGCGCAATAGATACTCTAGCTATGTGCTACTTGAAAGCTTACTCTTGTTAAAAATTCATGTCGGAATATGAACCGTCTAGTTGAAGAATGGCATGTCATAATCAGAAACCATTCGTAGGCGGGGGTTATTGTGAAAGGTGACCATGTGGAAAGACATCTCCCTTCTTTCCATTTAGACTCTTAGCCTACTTGAGGGGCGTCACCCAACCCACCCCGATTAATTGAATACATGAGCATGCCTTGAGTGGCCATACTTGTGCTTTTACATATGGCTTGCTCTGACCTGGTTCTCCCAAGGCCCTCTTTCGCATAGAAATCCATTGGATACACACCATGGTTTCCGCTATCCCATGCTTCCCTAACCCCTAAAGCCACCAACGCCTCGTATGGGGTGAGAAGGGGCCGAGAAAAGGCATAGCCCCAATCGATACTCAGCCTGGGGCAGGCGATTTGAACCCAGCATTCAACATCGGGCATAGAGGCCAGCTTTCCCGGAAAAATCTCGCTGAGAAGGAGATTTACAAAGGGAATCCCTTGGTCGGTGAGATGGTTCTCAATCAGAGTCATTGTATGTGGGTTTCCCTGCCGGCCAAGGCTGCCCAGGATAATACCCCATTTTCTAGCAGATTTGGCGGCGGTGATAGCATCTCGTCGAAGATTTTGCATTTCTTCATGGTTATAGGTTTCACGAGAAAGGGTTCGGGAGTATGGGTCATACCGGTACGCGGGGATGGAAGGATTGTGGATCATGGCGGATTCAAGGTGAAAGCGGCCATCGCCGAGATAGAGGAGTATGTCAATGTCATTTTCCTGTAGTTGGGGTGACGTGCATCCCAGAATCTCCCCCTTAGATAGAGGAGTAATCTGCGGGATGACAATATTAAATCCAGCACGTTCGAGCACTGGCTTGAGACCATGTAACGTGGCGTTGAATTGAATTGTTCCTATAGCAGCAATCGTCTTTCCGGTTTGAAAATTACGCTCTAGGGTGGCGATCAGATGCGACGTGTCTATGCTGATGTCGACAAAAATATAGAGGGTCTTAATCGTCGTGATATCTATCGGGATGAGGCAGCTATGCGCATAATGAACGAGGAGATCGCAACCTAGAGCACGAGCAGTGTAGTCATCAATACAGCAAGCACCGTATGTGACATCTCCCATGATGAACGTTTCGATGCCTGGGCAAAACTGCATCAAAATGTCCGATATCGTCGTCGCAAAGAGAAGGAGTCCTTCCGGAAATTGCAAAGCTACCCTCTTTATCGCTGCGGAACGGATCCTATGTATTGTCTTGGGGATCTCGAATGAATAATTTCTCGGAAGTAGCCCAATAGCGGCTTGGATGTCTGGGTTCTCAGAAATCTCTGGAGGGACATGGTTGAGCGTCCGTGGTGCTCGCCTTGTGGCTGCTGCAAACTGGATTAGCGATGAGTCCGCTCCCCAAGCCCAATCCGTTTATACCCTCACCTTTATCGATAGCTGTCGTGTCCGAAGACTGGATTTCTATTTGAGACTGACAGTTTGCTGTTCGCCTTCCGATAAAGCGTTTCTTGGGTTGTCGAGCTGCTCCGCCAGATGCAGCGCAGCAATTTGGAGAGTCCATAGTTGCACTGCAATATACTAATGACCGGATATGTACAATTCTGCAAACTGGCCAACTCTGGGACGACCGACAAGAATAACCCTGTAACGACTGTTTTCTATCCTCCGACCAGTATGATAGACAGTAGAGCTGTTCGACTAGTTGAAACTTGGTATGTGGCCCACCTTGCTAAGATAACCTTAATGAAAGTACCTAAGAAACCTTTCTCGAGGTCAACAGGTATTCGGGTACTACTCCTAGTATATGTGGTGTCCACTTCCTTCGTTTTCCTTTCTCTCTATTATTACCGATCTCATGGATTAATTGTGGTTGACATCAGTTTCCCAGCCCCGCTAACCTCGCCAACCAACCACCAGCCATGAAGTCCCTCAGGACCCCGCGACGGCTTTTCTCCTTACACCAAATCCGCTTCCTAGCCACCGAAGCTCAGCTAGCTTCGGATCATGTCCGCATCGTCGAAGTAGGTCCTCGAGATGGGCTTCAGAACGAGAAGAAATCGATTCCTCTAGAGGCCAAGGTACGGCTCATAGAGAGGCTAGCCACAACCGGTGTGACAACCATAGAAGCTGGCTCGTTTGTGTCCGCGAAATGGGTCCCACAGGTGCGCCTGCCTTCCGACTAAGAGCTCTGCCGTTGAAGAACTTCAGCCTTAACTAGTCTTGTCGCATCTGTTCAGATGGAAAGCACCTCGAAGGTTCTTCAGTACCTTTTAAAGTCCCCTCCCCGGTCCCAGAATACGATTGCATATAATTACCTCGTTCCTAATATTAAGGGGCTTGAGAACCTAGTGAAGATCATGCACGACGAGGATGTCGTTGCGGATATGCCTAGCACCCCATCTAAGCCCGCAACGAGAGTAGAGATATCCCTCTTCGCGGCTGCGACGGAAGCCTTCTCTAAGGCAAACACAAATTGCACGATTGAAGAGTCTTTGGAACGCGTACGTCCCATCATTGACTTAGCGAAGTCGAAGAACATCCGAGTCCGCGGATATGTCTCGGTCGCTTTAGGCTGTCCGTATGAGGGGCCAAACGTTCCACCTGCAAAGGTTGCAGAAATTACTGCAACCCTACTCGAAATTGGAGCAGATGAGGTATCCGTTGCGGACACGACGGGAATGGGAACTGCGCCTCGCACACTGGAGCTATTGCGGACACTGACCGCAACTGGAATTGCGAACAGCGATCTTGCTCTTCATTTTCACGATACATACGGGCAAGCTCTAGTGAACACGATTGTTGGATTGGAGCATGGCATCCGAATCTTCGACTCTAGTGTCGGAGGGTTAGGTGGTTGTCCGTACTCGAAAGGCGCAACAGGAAACGTCTCGACGGAAGACTTGATTCATACTTTACACAGTCTAGGTATGCATACGGGCATCAATCTGCAAGAGATGGCGAAGATTGGTGCATGGATCAGTAATGAGCTAGGTCGTGTGAATGACAGTCGGGTAGGGAAAGCGACCGTTGCTAGATTTCAAGAATGAAAAATTTCACCCAACGAACATTTCCTCCGGGTAATTATGTAAAAACAGCCTCCCTTGTTTAAATAGGAGATTGAAAGCCATTTTATACTGTGCTTGTTCTTTTGTGGTATTGAAATATAGTTCATCAGTCGCTGCTCTACTGTATATTGTCATAACCGGAAGGGGATAGTATATTTCATGTTAATCACCGGATGCTAACTATGAATAATAGATACGTTGTATATACAAGAGTTAAGTTATCATCTGCAGGATAAACAAGCACGGTCAGCTAAGTAAATATTTAGAATATTGTAGCAATACGAACTAGTTGGATGATACTAATAAAAGAGCGGATCAGCCGATTTGTCACAGGGCCTCTTTTGAATGTAAAGAGAGCCCTGAGAACCAAACCAAATGCCGACTAGAATAACGCAGAAAACCAAGTCCGTGCCCAATCGATATTCACCATCACCATAAGACGATATCCTTTTTTTGGCAATTCAAAAATGACATAGAAGCTGCATTTATTAATATATACCGGACTTGCAAACGTACACATATATCCAAGAGCAGAGTCAGAAATCGGTGACACGCCCATTATAGCTCCAATCTCCGTTGCTGCCCCACCGGAGCGGTTCATTCTTCGGGCCTCCAATCTCCCCCGTTTTTGGATTCTTTATGCCTTCGAACTCGGGCTCTGCACCGAGCCGGACATCAGGGTGTAATTCGTCGCTGTCTTGATCGTGTGAAGGACGGATAGCTTGGTGGCGAGATGGCGATGGTTCAGTGCCAGAAGAAGATGGCCCCAAGTCTGGAGGCTGGTTGACCTCGGGTGAAGCTTTTCGAGCACTAAATGCGCCCGTTGATTGTCGTTGGAGTTCCTCGAATACCTCTTGTTCGCCTTTAGGGAGTTTGGGAGGCGCGGGCGCATTTGTGAACGAGCTTGTCTTAGCGTCTGATCTTGAAAGCGTTGTTGTTAAAAACGAACGGCGTTTTGTTGTCCAGGATCGTTTCAAGAGAGGGAGTAATAATGTAGCGCGAGGGAGCGTAGTATGGGATGCCATGGTATGGTTTGATGGTCTGGGGAAAAGAAGACAAACTGACGCAAGCGTCTCATGAAAAAAATAATACCTACCCCGGGCCTAACCCTTTTAGCCTTAGCCTGGTTCCTTTGGCCCAAGCAACTAGGTGAGTAAATGTCTAGAAGACTGATCAAAGAAACATAACATTATCAAGTTATTACTATGATATAACTATAGCAAACACAGGAACTTCCAATTGCGCCATCAATGAGGCCTCAGTGAAGCCGGGTTATAAGAACTCTAAGGATCGCTCGCTAGCTGATCTAAGGCCACACCTGCTGCAGACATCTTAGAGGCTAGAAAATAATGAGCCTACATTATCATATACAACTGTCATGGCTTCCTGTAAATTGTCACCACGGCAGACTCTCCAAACCTAACTATTCAACCGAACTTAGCTATCCACGCCGCTAGAGAATCAGGAGTACAGAGTCCATAGTTGCAGCTAGATGGAAAAAAATCCATCACTTGCATTTTTTAGATTTTGGCTTTAACATAAATCTAGGGGGCCAAGTAAGGGTTTTATGACGATGGAGGCGCACCGCGACCACGACCGAAACCGCCGCGGAAAGTGGGCGCAAACTCGCCAGGAGCACCGCCCTCTTTACCCTCCTGATCACGACGTCTATAGCCCCCATCCCGAGGACCACCACGACCACCAGGGCGGCGTTCGCCACGATCATCGCCACCCATCATGCCACGGGGTGGCGCATGGGAGCGTTGTTGCTTGATGTGTGTGGCAGGAACGATCTCCGCAGGTAGGTGAAGCCATTCACGCAAGTAGTCGAGACCCTCAGGCGTCAGGGTATAATAGTAATACTGCCATGAGAAACGAGTCTTCACGTAGCCGCGGGAGGTAAGGGACTGGCATGCCTTGATGACCTACTTATCGGATGAGAAATAATTAAAGAGGTCTAACGGTCATCAAATAGCTTAAGGCCTTAACTTACATAGAGATTCTTAGTATCAATATCCGTGTGCTTAGGAAGGTTGAAATCTTTCTTGGCCACGAGGACACCCTCTGGAAAAACATAAATGATCAATAAATCTTCCTTCAGATGATTCGACATTACCAGAATGGTAGGAATTTTTTATGACAATACTTAGCCATTGACATACCCCGGAAAAGGTACTCGTGAACCTTTTTGCGATCGGCCTTGGGGATAAGCCTAAAACGGGTCAGCATGATTGGCGCCCTAGGATACCATTGGCAACGGCTGATCTGAACATACATTGTCGCGAGTTCCTAGGGCTATTCGGGGAATCGCTTTGACAATGCAGTTGAGTTAAAGACTTGAGCGAGGAGAAGTGTGGTGTTGTTTGTTGGAATAGGGCACGTGCCCTAATCACAAGTAGCCCAACTTGGTTAAGCAGCCTAACCTCTTTCCTCCAATGATTGATCTCTCACATGACCGCGCTAGTGGACCGCGCTTTTATGATACAAGCTAACACACAAATGGCACATTTCTTTGGAAGCGTATAGCAATACCAAGTTCGCGGTGATCATTGACTCATTATTATTAATAAGGTAAATGAGTATATACCATCAATTTAAAAATAAAGAAACAAATGAACTAAATGTTACACTTATACATAGTTCTGTAGCAGCATTACGCTAGCGGAGGTATCGCTTGTATATGCGCGAGCGGCGAACACCTGCCCTGCCATCATCTATTCTGCCAAGACAGCCAGACGTCCTGGCTTGAAGACTTTGAACCTGACAAGCATAGCATCCATTTGGCCTTAAATGACCTTCACCTCCTCCCGGCGGCCCTAAGAGCGGCATCCGGCCATGGCTACTATTTTTAGGCTCGACACCGGCATTCTTCCCAAGCAGCAGCTTCACCACCGTTTCATGTCCTCGGTCGCGGGGTTCGGCCATAATGGCTATCCTTAGACTCGACATTAGCATTCTTCTCAAGTAGTAGCTTCACCATAGCCTCATGTCCATCCTCGGCCGTCTAGAAGAGCGGGGTCCAGCCACAATCGCTATCCTTAGATTCGATATCGGCATTCTTCTCAAGCAGCAGCTTCACCACCACGTTATGTCCGTTTCTGGCCGCCCAGGAGAACGGGGTCCGGCCATAATCACTATCGTTAGACTCGATATCGGCACTCTTCTCAAGCAGCAGCTTCACCACTGCCTCATGTCCGTTCTTGGCCGCACATAAGAGCGGGGTCCGGCCATAATCGCTATCCTTAGACTCGAGATCGGGATTTTTCTCAAGTAGCAGCTTTACTACCGCCTCATGTCCGTTCTTGGCCGCCCAGAAGAGCGGGGTCTGGTCACCATATCTACTCTTAGACTCGACATCAGCATTTTTCTCAAGCAGCAACTTCACTACCGCCCCATGTCCGTTCTCGGCCACCCATGAGAGCGGGGTCCGGTTATAAACGCTATCCTTAGACTCAACATCGGCATTCTTTTCAAGCAGTAGCTTCACTACCGCCTTGCCGGGTGGTCGATGTGGTAACACATCGCACTTGGTACTCCATGTAGTGACTTGCTGACGCGTTTGGGGGGACGTGAAGGCTTGGCATCTACATGGTTTCGGGTTCGAATCCCGTCCCGGCCACCGAAAATACTGAGGGAAGCCTGGATCAAACCCCCCTTGGGATTTACAAAAATACTCAGTGGAAAAACTTTCATACTGTGTGAAAAGGGGTAGGCTGGAAGCACTAAAAAATTACCGAGAAGCCAACACAACAATGGTGGGTTTTTCACCCGGTAAGTATCCATGAAGGATCTTACACGGTTTTCCCGCCAGAATACATATGTAACTAGATGGACCGGATGGCCGAAGGCCAAAGCGGTGTATGAAATATTATTATTATTATTATTATTATTATTATTCACTACCGCCTCATGTCCATTCTCAGCCGCCCATAAGAGCGGGGTCCGGCCAAAATATCTATCCTTAGACTCGACATCGGTATTCTTTTCAAGCAAAGTTGACGTTGACTTCCAAAGTCCAAAGTATGCTGAAAGGTGCATACCTGTCATCCTGGTTTCAGTTGGAACTTCCACCGAGGATTCCACATATACTATAGCCTGGCTACAGGCAGATACTTTGGCTATTCTGAAGAAGACCCAAAATCAAACTTTCCCCTTCAATCGGGGTTTGCTGGCGTGGTAACCCCAATTTTGTGAGGCGTAACCATAAAGAACATGTGAGCGGAATCTCTTTGTCAAAGCATCAAATGTCAGGCTGTATCCGCTTTCAAAAACTTTAAATGACAAGTAGGTAACGCATGTTTTTGTAATATCAGTGTGGGCATTGGGAAACCGGCGCTCCCTAGTCCGCTCGAAGTATTCCTGTGTAGTGTAGTGGACCAAGCGGATGATATTACTTCTATCATCGATAGTGACCAATCCTAAACATACTGATACCACGTCTCCGATATGTGGCAGGTCCCCTTCATGAAGATCTGACTTTCCATCCTTTGTTGCTAGGGCATGCTGAAGTTCTGAAATAGCAAGCGGTCTCCTCGCACAGGTAATCCATGACAAAACCTCTATTGCCAGCTTTTTGAAACCCAGCTTCTGTCCGTTGATTCTCTCCATGGCTTGATCATATGCATAGGTCAATATCTGAGTTTTCTGATCTTCGCTTGATCCTCGACCTCGCTTCCGGAAGACTTTCCAGTAGGCTTCGAATCTCATTTGTAGTCAGCTTGTCGTCAAGTAAACCGAGGTAGATCTGTGCCAGCAGAAACCTGCAAAATGATTGTTAATCCCTATTTTAGTTATCTTATCATCTGAGAACTTAACTTCCATCAACGGCTTCTGAGATTCCGGTTTTAATCTCTTCTTACAATTGGCGATTTTCCTGAGCAAAAGGTCGCAGCTGTCCTATATGACTTTCCAGGTATCTCTTTACATCCCTGCTGCTTGCACGAATTTCTAACCATACGCTGTTTTTGAACTGATCGGTTATCTCCGGAATGGATCTCGAAGTCGCAAAGATATTCGCGCCCCGGTGCCATGTCTGAAGGTTGAAAAGCTCTGACAGGAATCTCAGCCGGTCGGATGCTTGACATTCGTCAAGTGCATCAACAATAATGAAGACTTTGGAAAACATTGCTACCACAAACTGGAAAGCTCCCAAGATTTCGTCCAGTGATGGTCGTGTTGGTCGCGGTCGTTTGTCATTGTGGTTGTAGAGCTCTTTAATGCTACCTGGCAGGGAAGACCGACGCTCAGCTAGCTGTTTCAGCAAACTTGCCAGCAAGTCCCCGATTTTCTGCTCATCTTGCCGCTTGAAGCTACAGTAGATATAAGCGATACCAATTGCTAGATCAGCTTGAAATCTCTGTTCTAGGTGATCGATTACAATCGATGTGAGAATCGTTTTCCCGGCCCCAGGCATACCTGGACAGAACAGCGTCCGTTTATTGGTCACCGTCCATGCCTCAAACTGTGCTGACTCCAGAAGCCATTGACCAGTCCCCGGTTGTCGCCTCGCGAAATAGTCGTTGTGCTGCGGAGCATAGTCAACCAGCGTAAGCCAATTAAGGGTTTTAATATCTTCGTCTTTGTCAAACTCAGCTTTTATCCCGAGTCGATCCGGACTAGTAACCTCAGCCTTCCAATATTGTAAAGCACCCCAATGGCGACATGCTTAATCCGTCCGACCCAAGTTGGAGAGAGCGCCACTGGGAGGCTCCTCTAGGAGGCAGAATGGAATCCCAGATACTGAAGCCCGCGGTCGAGCCACTGTCTGGCATGTGGGATAGCGGGGACAGATGGGAATCAGGCGGTAAAGGTAAACGGCAGTGATCACAGTCTAAGACATGTAAAACAGCCTGTGCTGAGGCAAGTGCGCGAAGATTCGGACATGTGGTGCATCGAACATACCTGTTTGATGATCTAGCCACAGGAGTAGAGTACATCACTTAAAAGTAAAGATACTAGTAGACACGCTAAGTTAGATGGGAAAGTTATTGATTTTGATGCTCAATGCGGTATATTTAGTATGTAGATTTCAACTTTTAATGTGGCATGGCTAGGTATGAAGACTTTTGACGTGATATACTATGTATGGACGCCTAGTTCCCCACGGTAAACTAGAGAGGTATTTGGAAAGGTCTATAGAGGATCATAATAAAAAAAACAATGGGGCTTAGGATATGGTCGAGATCGATTAGCAACTGTGCATGACAATATATATCATGAAGGGTTCGAAGTACGAAGTGAAGAGAGGATCGATGGCCCAATTAAAGAAACGATGGGGGGACATTAGCTCTCGTAAACAACTGTGGCTATTGCTTGGTCTAGGATCTCGAGGCCTGTATTGATCTGTTCTTCAGTGATCGTTAGTGCGGGCACAAATCGAAGGCAGCCCTCGCCGGCGGTGATGATCAGCAATCCTCTGTATCTTGCCGCTGCAAGAATATCGGCAGCTCTTGGGATGAAAATTTCTGAGAGCTGGACACCGAGGATAAGACCTAGGCCCCGAATTTGAGAGATGACTTGAGGATACTTCTCTTGTAAGGCCTTGAAACCGGAGAGAAAGATGGATGATTTGGCTTTGATAGAGCTCTGCAGTTTAGAGGAACTGAGACGCTCGACAATATGATGCGCCACACGGCAGGCAAGAGGGTTGCCGCCGAAGGTGGTGCCATGATCCCCTGTTTTAATAAATGGAGCAACAGTTGCTCGAGACACTATCGTCGCGCCAATAGGAATGCCATTTCCCAGCGCTTTGGCAGTGGTTAAGATATCTGGATGTGTAAGTTTCCCTGCGGGAGGAGCGAAAGCAGGGTGAGCATGAGCCCAAAGGGACCCAGTGCGGGAAAGGCCACATTGAATTTCATCGAATATCAGAACAGCTCCCACTGCATCGCAACGTTCACGGAGTGCGGCTAGGAATTCTGGTGTCGCAATGTTGACACCTCCTTCGCCTTGAATTGGCTCGACGATCACACCGCAAGTCTTGTCGGTGATGAGAGTGGACAGTTGTGCGACATCGTTGAATGGACCGTACTTAAAGCCTGGGACCATGGGAGAGAATGGTGTCTGATACTTTGGATTTGGAGTCGCTGACAAGGCGCCCATTGAGCGTCCATGGAAAGAATTATAAAAAGAAACGAATTCATGCTTCACCCCTGAAGGATCCAAGGAGCGACCAACCTTGCGGGCAAATTTGATGGCAGCTTCGTTCGCCTCTGTTCCTGAATTACAAATGAAGGCCTGGAATGCATCTCTCATGGCGCCTGACTCCAGAGTAGCCCGCACCAAAAGCTTACTGAGTGCACCAGTCCACGAGTTATGGTACAAATTGGACTGATGGATCAATGTCTCTGACTGAAGAAGTTATTCTTGTCGTTAGCCGTTGTCTCCAGTAGCTGGCCGGTGATCATACCTGGTGAGCTATGATTGCAGCAATTTGAGGATCGCAGTGGCCCAGAGAAGTGACTGCAATACCTGCGGTGAAATCGAGGAACCGTCGGTTCTCTAGATCCCAGAGATAACAACCTTGGCCCTTAACCATCACAGGAAGCGGACGGACATATGTTGGAACCATGAAGGGAATCCTTTCATTGAGGAACGCTGCGGTAGGCGAATCCTCGGCGGGATCGGGGTTGGGAAGGGAAGCTTCTTTCTGGGAGTTGTGAGCACTCAATTGCACAAATGAGGAAAGGATATTTGCTCCAATACCAGAGTCCGCCGTTTTCCATCTTGAAGAGGAGTGAAAACAGCTGTTGTCGAGCTGAATTGCCTTTGCGATGGCGACTCACCTTGCACGCAGAGTTTCCCTTGGGTGACGACCGAAAACCGTCGCCATGCTCCTCGCATGGCCGTGTTTAAAATCATTCCAATGACTTTCCAAGAAAAAGAAGGAAAGAACAATAACAGTATTGAAATAAATCAAGCAATTGGGAAGTTTAACATGTGGTTAAGTAAAAAGCAGGATGGGTTCTATGTATCATATGGATATATCTCTCTAGAGGAATGCGCGAATATTGTTGGCCTACTGGTATTGTTACTAGTACTGGTATGTTTCATACTGTAGGAATTATTAATTATTACAGTACCACATTAGGGCTAAATGTTAAAGGTACGACGCGTTTGGATATTTGCACGACATTCTGCCAAGACGCTAAACTTAGTTTAGAATAGCTCTCCCTGAAGACTTGGCAGAAATCTTCATACGGGGTTAATCTTGGGCTGGTTGAGATTATTAAGGGCTTTTTATGGAACTAGTTTTAGTGGTGAAAGGCAAATCAAATTCCGTTGTAAGTTTTCCAAGTATCGAGGGAATATGTCGGGGTATTTATCAATTCCTAGTTTCTCATAGGATCTCAAGGAATTGCGTGTTTTAGAATCCAGTTGGGGAAGCCAGCGCTGGCGTTGACACTCATCGGGCGGCAAGTCGGCCCCCTTCAGAGAATTCAACAATTCATGACAGTGGCACTGAGGAGTCGGAAACATGGGTTGTGCTCACGACCGAGCGAGCTGTTAACAATTGCGTTGTATTCTTATACAATCAAGAAATTGAAGGTCATCAAAAGAGGGCTAGGCTTCTGCTTTATAGTTACGAATGCTGTCAGATTTCTTAAGCCGTTGGGTCTCAACTTTGGTATGGTGCCGATGGGATAGCTTCCAGCAATCATATACTCCTAGGTTCCCCAGGTCCGTGGGATGATCTTGATAGAGTAGAATATCGATATCCTACCGCTGTTGGGAGAGTTGAGATATTCGTGACTTTGCGGAATTTGTGCAACCCATTGACAAAGCTGCAAATATTCAAATGTATGGGAGCGCCGAGTCCAACTTCAGCGTTTTCTGGGTCCGAGAATACGGGAACAGAGAGATCTTGTGCTAGGCAAAAACAGACACAGATTTCCCAAAGATTTGCAATTAATATAGTGAGATCGGCCAATCTAAAAGCCCCCAACAAGTATGGTTCCTATACTGTCGACTTGGAAGTAAACGAACGATGAGCGGATGCACAGCCTCAGCACAGGCCTGTTACTCTACAGCAACGACGACATCGGGAGACTTACACCCAAAGTCGCCAGCGACAATCGAGATGCCCGAGTGCTTTAGAGGCTGCTATTGAGACTTGGATTGTTGCGGGTATCTCGTAAGGGTTAATAACGATCACGGAAGGAGAGAATCAGAGGAAAGAGGTTAAGGCATAAGTGGCTAGTAAAAGCGAAATCGAATAGGGCATTAGAGGGATGAGACATTTGAGAAGTTAGAGCCCGAGAAGGAGCCTGAAGCCGATTCCCATTTTCGGTTTTGGAAGAAGAAAAGAAACTGAGGTAGAAAAGAAAGCAGATGCTTTAGGTCAAGATAAACATGGTTCTTTCGATGGAATCCAGCTGTAGACGTGACAAAGAAAATTTTTTAGTGCAGTAAGCCGTCCCAGCCCTAAAGCGAAATGACTGAAATGTAAATGGAGGGGGAAAAAAAAGCCGTCGCTCAAACGTAATTCACATGATGTAAGTTATCCACCGGATCTAGCTTTATCGCCGCTCTTCGGATGATGGTTAGAGGCAAGAAAGATTGGAAAAGGGAAACAAAAAGGGAATTTATGTGGAACTGACTCCAGTTCCCGACCTCAAGTTCAATTGCCTCAACCGGGATTAAGTAGAAATGAAGGCGCCATGTCTGAAAGAAGCCATAAACTAGCGACCGGAAATCACCCCTCGCCATCCGCATCTAGAGAACGACTCCGAGAGGGAAGTCTAGATCCCTTCTTAGCTAGATTTGGGGTCGAAGGAACTCGCCTCGCGACATTGCTAGGTCTGCTAGTAGCTTGAATGGCTTTTCTTTCATTTTCCTTTCCACTGCTATCTGTCTCTGTGTCGCCATTTGCCTGAACCCGTTTGGCTCGCTCTTCTAAGGCGCGAATTGTATGGTCAAGTTCACGCTCAAGTTCTCTAGTGCCGCGTGGATACTCATTTGAACTATTGAGCTTCTTGCGATATGCCCTCAGCGTGCGGCAGACCTGCTCTGTCGACATGTTTAAACTTCCGAACTCGCTGGAACTTTTGGTCCGAGGGCGGAAGTCTAAAGATGAGTGGCGGAGATTATTGGAGCGACCGATGCTGCCTAAGCTTCTAATCATCTTGGACTTGGGGCTCGGCGGAGAGGGAGTCCTATCTCTGGTGTCTGATGGGACTGATAGCGTGGGAGAGCGACGGTTAGCAGATAGTGGTGTGGGTGTAGCGGATAGATTGTCTTCATTGGCTATGTGTCCACTCCTGGCGGGTTGGGGAGCTAGCAAATATCTGGAAACTTTCTTGCGAAGCCTCTGAGGTGATTGCTCGCGTGTGGGTGTTGGTGTAGATGTCAGATTATCTTGTCGTTGAAACCCAGCAAGTTCGGTCCTGGAGAGTATCCGTCGAAGCGGAGGCTTAGTAGCTGTCAGTTCTCTCATGGGCATCTCATCTTGATCTCGGACGGTCGGCTGGGGAGGCTCATGAGCCTGTTGTTGTTGTACCGAAAGATCCCATATCATAACTACACCGTCTAGACCGGTGCTAATTAGCGTCCTCTTGACCGTGCTAGGGCTACCCGTTCTGCCTTCCAAAAGTAACACATCGCTGACACCTTCAGTATGTCCGAATTCCCGGGTAAGAAGTGTATCTCGTTCGACATCATAGACCCTGAGTGACTTGTCTGTGCTGGAGACTCCAAGGAGCAACCTAGGACTTTGTCCTGGAATCCCGCAACTTATAGTCATCGAGGTCATCACTACCGAGTCGTTTGTCTCAGAATCTGACGCTTTGAATGAGTGGATATGTCGGGCTGAAGGAACATCAAACCGCTGTATTTGTCTATCGATGGTGGAAAGTATCAAGGCATCGGGTTCATCCGGCATCAGCGTCATTGACATTGGTGATACCTTCAAAGTAATGACTTTGGATAGTATAAAGGCGACTACGGTTGCACTGTCTATGTCGCGAGTTACTCGCTCCCTAATGATGACTGTACGATCGGCAGAGCAGGAGAGCAACTTTTCGCCGTCCTTCATAAAAAGAAGACGGCTCACGGCTCCAACGTGCTCATCCATGGTCTGGATCAAATCAAAACGGTCCTCTGATTTTTTGAAAAGCTGAACCATACGATCTCTACCAGAGCTAGCGACTAGACAATCAGGAGCGCTAGAATGTGTTGCGAGATCTGTTACCTCAGCAGAATGAGCTCGTACTTCATTGGTACACTGCCACGAGCGGCCAGACATCACCCTAAAAGGCCCCTATTAGTGATTTCTGCAACATCAATTCGTGATGGGATGAGGAACCTAGCATACCTGAGGACACCATACCGATCCCCCGACACAAATGACTGCACATCCTCAATCACCCGTAAGACTCTGAGCTCATTGAGGAGATCATCATCTTTTGTTGAAAGCTGTTCCAGCTCGATTTTATGCATCGCCTGACACTTCCCTTGTGTATTCCAGAAATTCACTGTACCACCGCAAGACCAGGTAAAGAAGTCTGCATCGTGTAGATTTGGTTGTTTCAGTGCACCAATACCAAGCACAGCATCTCTGTGTGCTGGCATCGATGTCTCTATGGCGTCTGGTTCGTCTTCATTGCCCAGAGCATCAATGGGGCAAACATGGATTGCCCGTGTGGAATCAATAGTAACCATATGCGTAGATAAGAAACCCATAGATACGATCGAAGGCTGCCTCCGTTTTGGGCTCCCAGAGTCATGATCGTGAGGAGCTTGAAATAGAGGAGAGGTCGTTAGAGACGCTCGTATGTCCTCGATCTGGAGTTTCTGCGTTCGTCTATCACGTCCGCCTAGCCAAATAGTCCCTGACTCAGTATCAACAGCGACGGAAGTGATGCCAAACTCCGCTTGCATGGCTAAGGACAATTTTTGAGCACCCTCAGTGTCGTCAAGGAAGCACACAGCACCCGAGTCAGAACACACCAGAGCCTCAGTGTCGGAGAGGTTTGTAACGCATGTGAATGTGGCATCACCGAGTAAACCGAGTAGACAGTTGCGTCCGGACAGTGCCTTTGGAGACGTCCCTGGGGTGGTCATATAAGAGTCAACATTGGAACGTAGTTTCGTCGGTGAACCTGCCACTACATCTGCCAACCGCCATACTTTAACGTGTCGTATCCCCACCCTAGGAAGATATTAGTCTGGTACTCGAGTTGAAGTCATCATCCGAATTCATACGTGATCAATGTATTACCAATCCAGCACATATCGCGTACAAATGAAGTACACTTATTAGTCGAATGGAGCTTTGCAGCTCCCGTTCTGAGGTTGACTGCCCAGACAAAGAGAAAGCCATCGTTCAGGTCCCCTAATGTGGCTAGATACTGCGAGTTGGTGCTAAACGCGAGGCCCCTTACACCGAATGAATGTTCCGTTAAGATCGTCAATGGTATATCAAGCAGTGAATCTTTTGCGGTCGAGAAGATCAGCACCCTTGGATTATAGCCGGTCTTTAAAGTCAATTAACAGATCCCATTGTATAATAGTGGGTGTCTTACCTCCCCCACGGCGAGGAACCTTCCATTCGGGCTAATTGCAACGCTTGTTACGGCCTTTATTCTTTCCCTCGATGTCCATGTCTTCGAACTGCCGGGATCGCCCCAATCCCCAACTGGAGAGTTACTATAGAGACCGACACTTGAGACCGATCTTCCAGAAAGAGAAGGCCTGCTGCGGGCATCTGGGGTCGTTGGAGGAGTCGGCTGATTGTGGTAGAATGGAGTGACTGGGTTAATAGCCGTTGCCGTAGGCCGTGCCCTAAAAAAACGCTGACTAATGTTCAAGTCGGAATTGAAGTCAGCCAATATAGCGGCCGAACCAGCACAAAGAGCAAAGGTTTGCGTTGGCTCATGACTGGAGAAGCCATTGGGTGAAGACGTGGTGGTTCCTATCACTGTCTGCAAGGATAAGGCTGACTGGTATGTGGGCTTCTGGGGGGGCCTCGCGACAGGTCGTAAGATGGGTGAATTGGATGGAGTGATCTTGAGTGACGCTCCTAACCCTACTAGTTTACTCTTTCCACTCCACGTATTATTATTTGCCATCACATCCAGGAGCATTTGGCACTGCTCGTTCGATGTCCCTGAGGAACACTGAGGCTGCTTTCATTTCAGTTTGAGTCTGCATTGGTCAACACAAATGGCGCAAGATGAGGACTTCCTGTTCTCAAGGAAATCAACCGTGAGACCCAATATCACAAGAGCTTGCATGCAAGATGGATTCAGATGAGAGAAAGTGGGGGTGTCGGCGAGGATAGATCGGAGAAGCGTGAGGAAAGCCGAACCGGAAAGGTGGTTGAACAAAGAATGAACTGCGTACAGGCTGGAGATGAGGAGCAATGATCATTAACATAAAAAGAATGACTCGGGTGAATTGAGAGATAGTGAGACGGCCTCCGTTGGGAAGAAGTTGAAGTTGCTGCTCTGTTGACAAGGTAAAGCTGCAATATTCTTATTATTGCATTGCACTACATCGTGCTGTGCTCAGTGCTCAGTATAACAAAGTGACCATAGGTACCTAGTATAGGTATTATTAGGTATAGTTAGTCTTCTTCTTATATCATCAGGTAGTCAGTCTATCATAGGCAGTTCGTATAAATGGCACGGACTATCATCTGTGTGATCATTTGTAATGTACTTCGGTACATGTACTGTACATATATCATGATAGTCGGCACTTGCGATAACTTATGATGGATGATAGGCGATAACTTTTCAAATAGAGATCCGTTAGCTTACCCTATCTATGTTATCATACCTCTCTACCTCTACTTAAAGGTAAAGCTGGTATGGAACATTAAAAGATTCAATAATAATCATCACCAGCAGCTGCTGGTGGGGTATATGATCCTTTATTTCATAATGAGAGGACGGAATTGAATTGATTTCCCATCATGAGAGGTAGGTTAGTTACGGAACAAAACCAGATCCGCCGAAAGAGGTCTAGCGCCAGGGACAAGAAATTAAACCCAGATCAGATCATATAAAAAGGGGTAGAATAGTTGTTGATATGATATATTAAACCCACCTAAGTACCTAATTTTAGGAACAATCTACCTCCCTTATCATCAGCATTGATCACACGTCATATCCGATTGATGTATGTAACACATCTATTCTATGTATCTTCAGGGGAGGTAGTGCACTAATCCAATGAGCTCCTGCAGCTGGCTAGAACCTCGAGACCGTTTAACTATATACAGAAAGAATGTACATTACATGGCCTTCAGAACTTGAACTCAACATATATCTACAAACCTACTACTATAACTAATGTACTGTACGATATGAGACAACCCGCCGTCCTTACACTGAATTAGCGTCTCTAGTAGTAGTTGGATTGGTTGTTGGCATGACGGCCGGAGAATTCATCTCTCTCCAGCCAAACGGGATTATATCATATCAACCAGCAAGGTGGGCAGGTGACATCTTAGGCTCCAACATAGGTAACAAACAACTGGACAATGCGATAGCTGAAACGATAGCTAAATTCATCGTCAAGCAGAAACCTATAGTACAGTACAAACCCATCGAATCTGAGTGATGAACAAAGAAAGACACGCGAGTTTTTCCATCGACACCCGGGGAAGCGGTAGAAGAATATAATTTAAACACCATCCTGCCGCGACTGTTGTAAAGTTACACCATAAGTTAATGGGCTAATAATAATAAGCAATCAAATGCGATATAATAATTGGGTACCTACCTAAACTATCGTACCCTGCGCTAAAACTCATGACTTGCCTACGATACGGAATAAGTAAATAAAGATGATAAGGCGCTGATTATTGCGGACCAACCAAAAAAAAATCAGCGAGTTTAAGTAAGCGGGATCCTTTGGGAGTTTACATTACGATGTATCATACGGTCATACCTAGGTATTTATTTATATAGGTACCTACAGCTACTCATACACACATACCTTATAATACTTATACTTGACGCAAAAAAAACCATCATACATGATACACTCGATATATGAATGAGACCGGCGATGAAGCATATGATGAATGTCGAGATCCACCATATAAAGGTTTTTTGATATGTGTAGGGCTAGCACGAGAGTTGCGACTGGCTTTTTGCAAAACCTCGTCTCCGAGCGCTACATGCTATGTAACGTAGCGACTCTTGCCTTTCAGGCCCAGAAGTCAAGAATTCCTGCAGGGCTGTTGGTTGATTTCCCGATCGTGACAGTCGCTTAATCTATAACCTATTTGCTCCTTGACTCTGCTTATCATGCCTGCGAGCTACGTGATGCCTTCGAGGCTTTCGTTTACAACAATGTTTCAAAGCATCGCCCACAAGGAAATCGCATTTGATCTTCGAATTCTAGCAACCTATCTCAGCACACGCCAAGCGCGTTTCCCTTCACTTTCATCGCTTCCCTCGACACCGGAGCTTTATAATAGCAGATACTTTGCCTCCTTGCCGGTCGTGCGCCATGGCGCCCCCGCATCTAACCCACACCAGTCTAAAGAGGCAGGCCGGGACCATTTGCAGGAAATAATGGTGATTGGACGAGAAAATGGATCGGCGACGACCCGAGAAGCATTTCATGGCCGTACAGATATAGCTAGTTCTATGATCGTCGAGGAAGGGAAGTCGTCGAGAGCTGTGAGAAGACACAAAGGAGGAAACTCGAAGGGGACGGCAGGTGGTAAAAGGAAGCATTTCACGGCTGCCCGGACCCCCAAAAGCGCCCAAAGTCCCGAGACCACAGTACCTGGACGAGGTATGGAAAAGAAGAAGCTTGAATCATGGCAGACCCAGAAGGATGCCTTGAAGAAGAAGTTCAAGGATGGGTGGGCGCCACTAAAACGACTCTCCCCAGATGCCCTTGAAGGGATTCGGCATCTGCATGCCACCACTCCAGACCAATTCACGACCCCTATTCTGGCAGAACAGTTTAAGGTATCGCCTGAGGTCATTAGGCGCATCTTGAAAAGCAAGTGGCGGCCAACAGGGGATGAGATGGAAGCTCGCCAGAAGCGATGGGAGAGAAGACATAACCACGTCTGGGATCGAATGGCTGAGCTTGGTCTCAGGCCCAAGCGGAAGTCCACCGAGAGTCTATCCAGCCCTAAGAATGTAACTGACCCTAACAGTGGGCAGGATTGAACCATATTCACGCCATCATATCAGGCTACCTTGGGCTGCAACTATAACTATCAATATTTTTATATACCATGCTCCATCTGTATTCTGCATATACGTACGGCCGGTGGTATTGGCGGAGTTCTGCGCTGGGACCTCTAACATCATTCTTGGGACACCCGATTGTGAATTCTCTAATTATATTATGTACATATTATAATATCACAATACTCCATTCTTACCATTAGTGATCGTGATGGTAAGGATTGGGGATCTTTGACCGCCCGCTTCGAATACTGAGTAAGAGTTGAAGGCGAGTATAGTCAATATGAAACAATGTTGGCATGATTGTCTCGAATTTCAGGGTCCACCAGTAGGGGTTGGGTTACGTACACAGAGGTAGATTCATATCAGATATACTAATGGATGTACATGCACTGTACATTCTTCTACATATTAACAACAAATTTTTCCACGTTGGTCAGAATTTAGTTAGCCATCTAACATATGAATGCTTCCGATTGCAAGTGATCCAGTCACGAATGTGAATTAATTGAGCTGGATGTGTGGAGAAGATTTCAGGGTTTCCCCAACAAGAAAAGAAAACAACGGACGGTCACATCCCACCGTCGATTCTGCCATCAATCCCGAGTGTTGACGCTTGGTTGTCGCCATGATTTATGATTCATTAACCTGAGGTTGCCTGTGTTCGACAGCATGTTTAAATCGCCATCTTTGACCACTCGTCTGGCGCGCTCGATCCATTTTCCTTCGCCTTGCCGCCTTCCTTCGTTCGATAAAACGCCGTCGGGTTCATCGACTCAAGTGGTAATAGACTGCCACATTTGCCATGTCGTCTGATATTCAGGTTTCTGTGAGATGGAAAGAGCAAACAATCTTCGCGGGAGAGGATGTTGAGTGCATTATCACCTTCAAAAATGTGGCGGAGAATCGCAACTCAGAATCCGGCGGACGCCCACAGCTTCCCCGTCCAAACACGCCCAACGCCAGCTCAAACGGCGACCGTTTCTTTTCCCTCAAGACCCCCCAGAGTCTGTTCTTCAACAATACTCGGCGATCGATTTCTCAAAATCATCGGCAGAAATCTTCGATTCCGTCCCATCGCCCCTCAGCCTCCGTGGGCTCCCCGTTTGCCTCCCATAGCTTTCCACCTCACAACGCCCCGATCCCCAGTCATGAGCGAGCGCCGAACAACAAACACAAGAGATCTGTGTCAATCTTATCCATAGAGAGTGAAAAGGGGGTTGATAAACTCCCCGTTTCTCAATTCACCCGCTCGAGACCAGCATACCATGGACGTTCAGCGAGTCTTCAGACTTCACCGAAGAGGACTGCGGGCACGGATGACATCTCCCCGTTAGGTATTCCTTTTATCCCGGCCTACGAGATTATGATTTATGTTGACACTTGATGGAACAGGACAACACCTCCTTCGAGGTTCGTTTTTTACAGAGCCCACTCTTGGCTCAGGCGTTGGATATCGAAAAACGGAGGGCGATCGACAATTGAGGTTGAGCCGCCCAGGATCTAGCATAGCGAGTCCTATAATACCTGTTGGATCATCACGGGTTCCTCATAGTCGAACCGCCCCTTTACCGACTGACTTTCGATTTCCGGCTCCTTCCTCACTCACCGGTGAACCTTCTGGCCGCAATCCCACCTTTCCATCGTCTCAAACCTCCAATAACGGAGCCCCTATGACTCTGATTTCACCCAGGCCGAACACACGGGACACGCCATCTATATCTCGGCAAAGTCACTTAGCTCCTGTTACAAAAATATTCTCGGATTCAGGGATGAATGGTAGTAGCAGGAGCAGTGGGGAGTTTTACACGTTAAGTAACAATTCAACTGAAACGCTCGAATCCGAATATACGAGTTATTCAGTGAATCACTCACGTGCGAATCATCTACGGCATGCACGGCATTATTCCAGCGTCGATACTGTGGGCAAACTGCGGGACTTTGAGACACTGCTGATGGGATATGCCCAGATCAGCGCGTCGTTCACCGTGGATGGCTCCCTGATCCATCAGGCTGCGTTTGAGGAAGTTAAACGCAAGGGTGTTTTGGGCTGTGCTGTGCATGGAGCTGGAGACTCTAACCAAGGGACAAAGGGTCGTCGGAGTGGCGGGCTTTGGGGCGCCCTCGGGTGGAATACTATCGAAGACTCCATCAATGGTCTCCTCTCTAAGAACGACCTCAACGGTCTACGAGATATGCGGGGCGTCACATCCTCCAAGTCTATCCCATTGCTTTCTACACCCCAGTCACTTCTATTCGTTGATCTCCGCCTTTCTCCCGGTGAGGAGAAATCGTTCTCATTTGCCTTCACACTCCCCAGGGGACTGCCTGCCAGTCACAAAGGAAAAGCTATTAAATTCTCCTATCATTTGGTGATTGGGACACAGCGTCACGGCGGAGCCCAAGAAAACCAACATGTCAATAGGATCAATATTCCGTTCCGAGTATTTAGTGGTGTTAATGGTGAGTTCGCTTGCGAGTCAACTAAACGCCAGGCTAATCGGTCCTAGCTTCGGGAGATGTACTCGGCCATGACCTCATGATTCCCTATGTACTTCTCCGAGATGAAGCAAGAGTTCAGAGGGTCGGAAGCGGTTTCCTTGTACCTACAAAAGAAAAGAGTATCAGTGGACCCTCTTGGACATCATCAGCTGGCTTTTTGTCATATATCGACGAGATCCTCGAAAGGGATTCTTCTCGGGATAGTTCATTGTCGACAAAAACGTCACAAGAAAGGTTCCTAAATCAAGACGTATCCGGAAGCTCTGCTTCTTGCAAAGATGCCATAGACTTGGCTATACTTGGCAGCAACCAAGTAACCAACTCCAATCGTAGTGCAAATCGATTTGAAATAGCGCGCAACGGGCGTCGAATTGCAGTCGTCGTGCTCAATCGTCCATCTCACCGTCTGGGCGAGACCATTATTGCGACTATAGACTTTGCTGACGCCGCATTACCTTGTTATTCCTTAAGAGCTACCTTAGAGACATCGGAGAAAATCACCCCTTCTTTGGCCATGCGATCAAGTACCAGCATCAATCGAGCTACGCGTCGTATCTATGCTTCATACTTCGAAAACACTCTGTTCTCCACTCATGTTGTTTTCAGCCCTGCTATTCCCATATCCGCGACACCTACCATAGTAACTAGTGGTGTCAATCTTGAATGGGAGTTACGATTCGAGTTTGTAACCACAACCTCACATAGTGAGGGTGAGGCGTCCCCGTCCGGTACCAACTTACTCGAGCTGGTTGGTGAGGATGACAGGGGCTCTACTTTCACTTCTCTGGAGAACTTATCATGCGAGTCTTTCGAGATTTCACTTCCGCTGACCGTTTATGGAGAGACGGTTAGAGAACCTGCGATCGAGGAGACTCAAGGATACCCAATATGAATCTTTTTGCCTTATATAACGTGCCACACACCGCATTCTTCTTATGCTCACCAGCATCGGATGATTTCTGTGAGTAACTCTTTCCTATGTCCCTTGTACATTACACCTTACCCCTCTATATCTTGGCGAGATTTCCATACCAGATAGAACTTTGCTTTCATCTTTCTCTTTTAATTGTTAACACGTTGATACCCTCGGAACAAAAAGTTTGCATTAATGATGATGTCATGGAGGATACCCGTCTGAAGACGAAGAAAGCTAGTGTTTGATAGAAGAATTGTGGCAAGAGATCGCGAGGGAGATCATATAGGGCACATATGTAAGCGAAGAAATGGATATAATTTTGTTGAAGGCCAGAGCCAATGCATATATGCTTTGATGAAAATGAAATTCGGTTTATCCCCTGCTCTGCCTGCATTCCTTCGACCCCGAATTGACCAACTCACTTATTTATTAAATCTCCTACATCCTCCAGACGCCTTCTAGTAAGGTCAATGCTACCTGACCTACCTACACTTGTGTATTCGGAATTTTGCATCCCAATTTTCACTCTCATATTCGATCGTGGAGACGGATAGCTCTTTAACTCTTCTTTCTTTATAGTGTGTATTCTTTTATTTCACCCCTGCTTTGCCACTTAGTTCAATCACCCCAAGGCTCCGTCCCAGCTACATATGTAGAATTAGATTAAAATAGGATATTCAGAATCAGAATAACAAGGCATAAATGATATGTACATATACCTATGCAAAATGTGATTTCTCTTGTGTTATATTCCCAATACCTGTAGAATATCCTGGCCTCCGATTTTGGGATTAGATTGCATGTTGAAATGATTCAGGAAATACCAAACCTCCCATTTTATTTTGTACGAGTCCTATTCGGCTCATATACCAGGTAGTAAGTACCTTTAAGTACCTTTAAGTACCTTTTAAGTCCCTGGCGTATACAGCTGTACCGGCGTATACAGGTTCCTGGTGGTCACTGGTCACTGGTCACCGGGCCAACTAGGCGGTCAGCCAGACATCCCGCTTTATCACGCGTTGCAGCGCAAGTTATGGCATGCTCAACGCTTCAAGTTTAATGCATCTTATGTTCTTAATGCAAGGATCAAATTCAAGATTACAATCTCCCTGAAATCAGTAAGCCCAGCATTTCGTCATACTATTTACTAATAATAATAAAAGCAAAATCACTGACTCGTGCATTACTAAACACAGCATTATATAGGGCACTATTAATTGAAATCAACGCTTGCGACAAGCTTATCGGGAGCATCGTATATACGGAAATCGTAATCCCCGCGGGCAGAGAAGATAGGACATTATTCTTCTAATCTTTTGTTTCTCTTCATTCTCTCTCTTCTGTGAGCGCCGAACTCGAGGAGAGGATGGCCTCCTTCATCACTACAATGTCTGTAGGCTTTATTAGAATTTGCGACTATCAGCCAATTTCTTTTTAGTTGTGCATACTCTGTTGTCTTCTCTGAATTATATTTGTCTTGGTCAGGACATTTTAACTAATACCTGATGTACTAACCGGCCTAGAAATGCTCGAGCGAAGGGCCCATTCAAACCGCGCACTACGCCGAAGGGGACCAGCAGTTATCAGCTGAAGCAGTTTGCTGAGGCGACTCTAGGAAGCGGCAGTTTGAGGAAGGCCGTCAAGTTGCCCGAGGGAGAAGATCTCAATGAGTGGTTGGCCGTGAATGGTATGCGAGTTCTGTGAACCTGAGCCGACAGCCGCGTATTAGGCCTAAGTTATCATCCAAACATCGGACCCCCTAGCTGCTGACACAGTACCGTTAAACAAATAGTGGTCGATTTCTATAACCAAATAAACCTCCTCTATGGGTCGATTACCGAGTTCTGCTCTCCTCAATCATGCCCGGAAATGAAAGCAACAGACGAGTGCGTTGCATAGATTATTTTTATTGGCGATATTTTATATAGCATACTGAGAGTGGGTAGGTTCGAATACCTCTGGCAAGACTCTGAGAATTTCAAGCGGCCGACGAAGATGTCCGCTCCAGAATACGTGGAGCATCTGATGAGCTGGGTTCAAGGCAACATTGATAACGAGCAGATGTTCCCAAGTAGAATTGGTATGGTTTTCTTCTTTTCTTTCCTGTTCGCCTTTTGAGTTCGACTAATTGGCTATCTCTCTTTAGGTGTTCCATTCCCCAAGACCTTCCCAAGCCTAGTGCGTCAGATTTTCAAACGGCTATACCGGGTATATGCACATATATACTGCCACCATTATCCAGTGGTGGTACATCTAGAACTTGAGCCGCACCTGAATACCAGTTTCAAGCACTATGTTCTATTTATTGATGAACATAACCTAGCGAGCGGCAAGGATTACTGGGGTCCGTTGGGGGACTTGGTGGACAGCATGCTGCGAAGCGATTGATCTGGTCAAGTGGATCGTGAAGCTACGGTTTGCTCCCATAAGTGTCGAGCTTGGTTTTGCTGATATTTTCTCGCTCCGGATATGAAGGCGTGGGCGTTCAGGAGGATGCATAGATCTCTTTATATGCTTGATAGGATCGCAACATTGGGTGTTTTCGCGCAGGTGATTGACTTATCTTTGTGGTCAGACGAGGAACCGGAATCTACAGGATTTGCCAGATAGGCTCCAACAAGCAGAGGCTTTTCAAGGCTTCGGGCGATAGAGACGAGTTTTTTTGACTCTCTTATTGAGGTTTCGTGTATATGATTACTGATTTCGCACAAGGAACCTTGCGAATGTGCCAGCGACTTATGTCGAGCTCGGATTACAAATCATATATAATGGATGATGAATAAACAGTTCATTTCCCTGGTTCGCAGATCCGGTAAAATTAGATCTGTAGCGATTTATATCCATCATAATATATATAATCTACGGTTCCAGGATAATGTGGCATTAAGAAGATGTTTCTGAAAGTAAGCTCTCGGGAGGTCCCCCTTTTTTTTACTCTTCCAATCTTGTCCTCTATATAAAACCAAGCTCACGTGGAGGCACCCAGACCTTTTCCCCTAAGGAATTGAATGATGGACAAGGAGAGAGATCAGAGAGGTTAATAGCGCGAGACCCGTCGCTGACTCCGACCCTGATCACCCCCTGGAGTCAAAAGCAATGGCCCTCACAGAAGATATCCTAGCTAGAGGAGCGTTGACCCCTAATCAGATAGCCACGCTGACAAATCGAATTTCATCAGTATTAAATGCCTAGGAAATCCTTCAAAGGGCTAAACGTTGACAAAATGACAATTACAACCCAATATGCTAGTCATGCACTGAAAAGACATCAAGATATAAAATATACCCAGGTGGAGACATTGAAGCTAGCCTCCATTCGGCAGTGGGTTAGGTGGATATGGCGAAGGTGTTTCTTGGAGCTCCCTATCATTATGAAAGGCAACGGAAAAGGTATGGTCATCGCCGCCGACGAACACATGGATGAGGGATTGCCGAGCTCTACGGAATACCCATACCAGAGAGGCCCCTTACAAAGATGGAGATTTTGAAGATTAGGATATCCCCTTCAAAGCCTTACGAGAATATCCCGGGCCTGTGAAGAAGACTTTGCTCCTCTCAGATCCTGATAGCGAATAATGACAAGGTTTATTTGCAACTTGGAGAGGATACTATTTTCGGAGGACCATGTTCGGCTTCAAGCTAAAGATCAGGGGCTACCAACAACTTTGTGAGAAGAGAAGAATGTCTTTCGATGGAACAGATTTCATGTCTGATATGGAAGCCAATCTCGCTGGCGCGGCCCGGAATAAAGTACCACAGACAGGATTATGACAACAAGAGCCCCAAATCCAATACTTCTACCAAACGATCACGATCTGGAACTCTCAATGAGAATTAAGAATGATGTGGCTTAAACGTATTCACGGTCACGTGCACGGCCCTATGAAATGCACAACCTTCAAGCATCAACATCTTCTTGCCTCGTGGGTTGTTTGGGTTTACCCTTTGTAGGCTTCGACTTTGGTTGCGACGTTTTCTGGGCTCTCTCCCATTACCTTGTTGGTGCACTACACCATCGCTTCCGTCAAGCTGTCTTGATACTAGTCCTATCGATTCCTTAGTATATAAACCAAAAGCAATTCCGAAGTACAAAGTATATAGGACCCCGGACTATCTGCCTTTTTGGGGCATAGATCCATCATCTTCAATTTCCTATCTCTATGGCGCTTGGCAAAGTCTCAAGCCCAGTTATTATTATTATTATTTAATCAAGATTATTGTCTGTATTCAGCCTTTCGGCTATGACAGATCCCCGCCCACCGGCTTGTCTCCCCATCTCAGTCTTACTCTTCCTTGACCATTCAACTTGCTTTTTCCTCGCCCCAGTCCGCCTCACTGCGCGGGGCTCTTGGGCCATAAATGTCCTCCTTGATATATTACCTCTTCCTCTTGGTTTCCTCTGCAGGCTGCCTTCCTCGTCTATACTTCCGCCCTCTTCCAGGGCCTCTAGACCCTACTCGTCGTTTCTCCTAGCCCTATCTACCTGTTCTTGATCTCTCCGAGGGCACCCTACTGTCGTATTTTCTAGAAACCGTAGGATGGCCCCCGAAGCTTTGGGCTTTCCAAATAGCCGGGCCTCCGGGCCCTCTCTTCTGTCCTCGACGGCTCCGTGATGCCGGCCTTTCTAAGGTCCCGATATAGGACTTCCCGCGACCTGCGCCACTCCTTACACTAGACAAGGAGATGGCGGATTGTTTCCCTCGGCTCTCGGCACCATTGACACTCTTCCCTCTCGAGCTCGAGTTTGCAGTAAGTATGCCTTTATCGCTGCATGGCCCACCTTGGGCTGGTAGCATCGTCCTACCAGCTTTTTTGGGTTCTGCTTCCACCCTGGCTGCGCCCTCAAGGTCAGTTCTTTCCCATTTGAATTCTGGCGATATCGAAAAGAAAATTCCAGACCATTTGCACTATATGCGGGATACCCCGAATCGACGGTTAATTAATATCACCAATGAGAAACCTTTCTTGGGCTGGAGACAGTTTACACTTGTATAACTTGCCTGCCTCATAGTGGGCGTTAAAATTTCGTGAGAGAGTAGAGCGGTTGACATTCCATTTTTCTGCAGTGGCCTTGACATTTTTGAGTTTCTAGATCTCAAGTCATTCAAAGCCTTATCAATAGGCCTCATTCTGACCGAGTTATGACTTTTTGAAGTTACTGGATGCGTGTTTCATAGGGCCGTGCACGTAACCGAGAAAACGTCTATACTACGTTAAATACATTGTCGAGCGAGCGAGACATCAAGGGCTCCAGTCGGAAAGATTTCCTTGCCACTGCAATTCCATCACAGCCTCACATGGATCCTAGGAAAGATTCGAACCTAACAGAGCGAGCCTGTTGCTGAAATGGCTGAGAGAAATGGGGTCTTACCAACTCCATTGAATAAGAAACTTTTCAAGGAGATTTCTAAGAGTTAGCGGCCTGTCACTGAATTACTAATAGCTAACGAGAGCTATGAAAAGGATCTTACAGTTTTGATCACTTTGCTATTTTGTGAAGATCAAACTGAAGACTGTTCAAGCTATCGTTCTCAAATCTAGATTGCGAAGTGTGCCCAGTGTGCCCGACCTGTTAGGCCCTGAGGATAAGTTGACTTTCGGCTTCTCCCATCAGATGGCAGTTTCTCCGCCAGAACTTTCGTGGCACCAATAATTACTCTGTATAAGGATTGGGTAGCCCATAGACGAGGACAGCCCCGATAGAGCCGTCGGATTGGTAGTACGGCTTCCAGTGTGACGACCTGGCACATTCCCAGCTTTCTACTTCCGTACCGGGTCATTGTTACATTCATATCGGAAGATCTTCCTTTCTCTTTTCTCTTTCCTTCCTTTCTCTCCTTGGACTTGATATTCTTGTTCACTCGCGCCTACTCTCTTTCTTTCTAGTGTGGCATCGTAACATCGAGGATGGAAAAGTGTCGTTATATTACCTGATAACGATCACCGATGATCCTCAGATCAAGCCAACCAATTGTAGTACGTGTCGGTATAAACCGGCACGAGGGGGGGGGTTCTATTTCCTCTTCTTTCTTAGGAAAAAGAGGGAAGCTATCCACACCCTTTCTTAGTGGGTACTAAACATAGTTAGTGTATGTATGGTATTTTATTATGAAATCGTAACAAGGAAGGGTACATACGAGCGTCCCCATTTCAGCCTTAGGTACACAGGAGCCCAAGAGACGTTTTTCAGCACCGAAAGGCGGGAAATTTGAGAGGCACGCACATTGTATGGGCATTTCTATCGAATAAGGACAACAATCTACCACCAAGCTTCTTTAGCATGTACGTATACGAACTATATAATAGAAACCAAACACTCCGCACACCGCCGGCACATGGGGTTATAACATTCCTTTCTCTTTCTTTCCTTTTACTTCCTGTACTTAATATTCTATCGACATAGCACCTGATTTGAATCAAGGGCCTTTTTCCTCTTCAATTCATATTAGATTCGGCTGTCTGTCACAAATAACGGCTTTGAAATATAGAAGGAGATCGTGCAGCCTTTCTAAAAGGGAGTGTGGATAATATCGTTGGCATACCGTCACGTGTCGGGCTGGATCTTCGAGAAAGGCTGGAAGCTGTGAAGGCTAAATTCCATTTAATTGCAGACCGGCTGGACAAGAGGGGGAGGCGTCATTTAGAGTGTAAGAAGTCAATCCTTTCTGACTCCAGTGATGATGAACTGTCTAGCCGCCTCGAAGATCCCGAGCGAATGTACCGGGATACTATGAGTAAATTAGATGCGGATTAAGTTTGCTATGCGCAATTCTAATATAAACATCTGTCTCTAAACAGGTCGTGACCACTTCTATATTGTGTAGTTAAATATTGGTCGAGTGCTTACTAGTAGGCTTCGGCATAGTACTCTGAAAAAAAAAAAAAAAAAAAAAAGAAATCTTGACGTTCATCTTGTACCTGACGAGAAATGTGTACCTAATTCTTATGAGTGAGACCTAATACCTAATAAGTTAGTCCATTCTTATTTATTTTAAAATGAGTTAACAACTTATAAGCTACTAGTCCCGAATAGAAATAACATCGGATAGGTTTGATATCTATCTAATTCCCATAAAGAAACGCAGAAACAATTATTCTACAAGAGGATTTCGACATATGTTGCTCTTTCTTACTGTGATCGGTGGCTTTTGTCTCCTAAATGCTGACGATGGGGCCGATGGCTAACGACGTGATGTCATAATAACGACAGGAGATAGGTACTTATAATAATAATCTAGTATTTCATAAAATAACACCGCCAGTTGATATTAAATATGAATGAATATGCAAACGCCATATCCGCTCAACTCAATTCATTATATTACCACCCAGAACTATACTGGTAGCCATGACCCATACTCTTATGATCACGATCACTAGTTTTGACGAGGTTGGAACTCTTTATCTCCACTGCCAGTGCTTTATTATCAATACTGCTACTACCAGATACAAGAGGACTCCGTCTCTTGTTCCCATCCGGGGTCATGGCTAGTGCAGTTACACTATCTATACGTAGCACAGAAGGCATTACTGGAAGCACTGTATTTGAGCTAGATCAGTGTAGAAGAGAATAAATTCTCATACTTGCTACTTGCACTCTAAAGGATCCCACATGTATGCGATAAGTATGAGTGGTACTACCCTTATGTTAGGTAGGGTAGCACGCAAGCTATAACGAAGGTATCATACAGTAAGTTATTTCGTGGTGGAGCGTATTAAGCCACTCTTTGACTAGACCATGGAACAACTAATTTTTCCGCGCACTAAGTTCGGATATCAAAAAACTCTGGATCGCCTTCCATGAGCCCGCCCGCCTACTAGTCCCAACGTAACGTACGTTCGCCAAGGAAACAACTCCTTAAGACAGGACGTGTCTCCTAGGAAGATATTCGCCTCCTTCACAAATCGCGGCCAATCTGCGGAATGATGAACGATCTTTATAGCTTCTATAAAGAATTTGAAGACCATTCCAAGGCTGGATCTCTTATATGATCTAGATCGCAATCGCTGTTCTGATGAGTGGAAGCGAAGCTGAAAATATCCTGAGGCAGAAAATTTCAAGGCAGAAGCGGAAATAGCGAACGCATACGAGCTATAGATATCCTCTCCAGCTCTTAAGTCTGAAAGAGTTGAAAACGTGACATACAGAGTGTCTTTACTAACAACAGCCCGTAGATCACCCAACTGGTCGCAAATCATTCGACGACATCAAGAGGCTCCAAAATTATCCGCTCCCTGCTGCCATGGCCTGTTTTAACGACCAGGGGATTATCCTTCCAGATTGGTTCTAGTTGCATGTAGTTTACGGATAAACGTACTGCGACCCCCTAAATCTTGTATATAGTCTGGCTGGACCCTGACCCTTATGGAGGGACCAGCGATCAACTCTGTCATCTGCGTGTATCTATCTATCTATCTATCACCTTGGTTCCACAAATGCATCATTTATGGTGATCCTCCACCTCAGTCACGCTGCCCAGTACCCTATTCGCTACACCTGTGATGTCTCCATAGTTGAAAAGCAAGGGAAATTCAATTCAAACAAATTTGCTAAGACTAGGAAGTCTTGGATGACACCCTATCTTTATACAAGATCGAAGCCAGGCAAGAATACTGTCGCTAGATATATATGATACATGCCTGGTTTCGTTTACCTTCCCGTTCCTTGGAAACTATCAAGAGCATCGGTATCATGCTATCCAATTCCACATCATGTAGGTGCATTAGAATACCAGAACATAATATAAGCCGGCTCCTTAGCAATGACGCTCCGAGCAGGCTTGATGATATTGAAGACGGCTCAGTTCTGAGACGCGGCGGGCCTGCAGCACACCCCGCGTGCGTATGGACAAGCCCAAGCGACCAACCGCCAGCTATAGGATGACGGCCCGGCTAGAAAATCCGAAAAAAAAAGAATTGCATCCTAGAACTGCGCGGTAAGGATGATAGTACTATTAATAGATGATGGAGAGGTACATTGGGAATGGAACTTGCTACTAAGAGAAGTGTGTTAAAAATGGCCAACTGGAACGTAGAAGGTTTGAAGACTAGGATCTTAATACTACGCTGGATACCCATCATAATATTTTATCTGCTGAATGACCTTCACCATCTCCTCCCGGGCACGCTAAGAGCAAGTTCCGGCCATAATTAATATTCTTAGACTCGCCATCGGCATTCCTCTCAAGCAGCAGCTTCACCACCGCCTCATGTCCGTTCTCGGCCGCCCATGAGAGTGGGGTCCGGTCATAATAGCTATTCTTAGACTCGACATCGGCATTCTTCTCAAGTAGCAGCTTCACCACCGCCTCATGTCCGTTTTTGGCCGCCGATGAGAGTGGGGTCTGGCCATAATAGCTATCCTTAGACTCAATATCGGCATTCCTCTCAAGCAGCAGCTTCAACACCGCCTTATATCCCTTCCTGGCCGCCCATGAGAGTGGGGTCCGGCCATAATGGCTATCGTTAGACTCGATATCGGCATTCTTCTCAAGCAGCATCTTCACCACCGCCTCATGTCCGTTCTTGGTCGCCCATAAGAGTGGGGTCCGGCCAAAATATCTATCCTTAGACTCGACATCGGCATTCTTTTCAAGCAAAGTTGACATCGACTTCCAGAGTCCAAAGTGTGCTGAAAGATGTATACCCGTTATCCTAGTTTCAGTTAGAACTTTCACCTGGGATTCCACATATGCCATGGCCTGGCTACAGGCAGATACTTTGGCAGTATTCTGAAGAAGACCCAAAATCAAACTTTCCCCTTCAATCGAAGATTTGCTGGCGTGGTAACCCCAATTTTGTGAGGCATAACCATAAAGAACATGTGTCACAGGACTATCATATAGACTCCAAGTGTGACCATGCATCTTCGCCAGTGCCATGTGGATAGGGAAGAAGGTGAAAAACTCTGAGACATAAGGGATATTCTAAGGCAACTCGGGAGATGATGATCTCCTTTTTATCAAAAAGGACGTAGCATGCAACCTTGGTCTCTGAATTCCAGCGTACTCATACTGGCACAGCCGGCGTACCTTTAACAGGTTAGGTAAGGTATTTATGTATTGTATGAAAAAAGGGGAACTCTACACAGCCCTTACAAGATGGCCTCCCCCACATTAAGCTTAGCCTCACACAGTAGTTCTCGTAATTTACGCTAGACTTAAACTTGGTACGCGTATGGACATGTACATGTACATGTAATATAAATGATGGCATCTATGATATCATACAAGTTTGCTTTTGGCGCAACTCTTGTCCGAAATCATCACTGAGTATTCGAACATAATGGCCCCGTCAACGATCCTAGGCGATAGCGATGTGCGATAAACAGCGGGCGATATAAGTGATGTATCGGACACGTTAACAGCAACGTCCCAAGCTAAATTGCTACCAAAGATCAAGAAAGAATTCGATTCGAGATACAAGCCTGCACTTCCGGCGTTGCGTGCAAAGCGATTAGTCAACGAGCAGGGATGGGAATTCTCGGGCTCGAGAAGCTTGTTAGCATTGACGCGCTCTTTAAATCTCACAGATGCAAGGTTGGTCCCCAAGCGGCTCCAAAGGCACGGGAACACGGCCACAAAGTCATATTCCCCCCCCCAATTATACTGATTTCTCGATTGTGGTTCTGACAGCTGTCATCCGGCACTTCCCCATCGCTCGTTCAAAACCATACAGGAACCTTGCATCGCTGCGATTTGCTGATTCCACCGTAAATCCTGGCAACGTGTCGAGAATAAGCGATCGAAGAATGGTTGGATGGTATATATTTCAAGACCGGGTGTCTCGGTTTATCGTGACGGGCATTCACCAACCACAAACAGTTTAACAGCACTATGATACAGTATCACATAATGATACTTTTAACGTCTTGTCTAATTGATGACCAGACTCCACAAGCTTCCAATCTTCGCTTAGGAGAGAAAGCCAGTAGGTAACAATAGGCGTTGATTGCTTATGGCCGAGACCAAGGTGTTTGGCGCTCATGCTCACAAGCTGCTATGTACAGTACATTAACCCACTATTTCTGTTATATATATATAAGGAAGGGGGCGGAGACTATGGCGTGCGAACGTCTTCCCCAAGTCCCATCAAGCCGCCCGCGAGCCCTTCCATCCTTCTCCTCAGCAGATCCTCCTCGCTGGGCAGCCTGGTTAGGCTCTTGTCCCTCTTCGGCGTTGGCGTCTCCGAACATCTCCCATCTGTCCGCACCTTCTCCCCATTAGTACGTAGTGAGAGACCTAGCGAAAGCGAAAGTGGCTTTTCGCGGCCTTTCAGCGGTAATTCGACTCTAGCATGGTCTAAGCTCTTCTCCGATCCATGTGATTTCGCGGCAGTAAATCCGTCAACTTTTAAGATAGGCTTGTAGTCATTCATCACGCAAGTGATCTTTCTGCCGTTTGCGTTTCCATCGGGTGACGGGTGTAACGGTGTAAACTTACCAACGCTCATTTCTAACGGCCGATCTTCATCAGTAGATTCAGCGAATGAACTGCGTCTGCTATCTTGCACTCTATTCTCATCGTTCCTCTTCGTAAGGGTAGCAGTAGATGTTGATTTCACTGGCTCGGAGGGCTTAGCTAATTTGGATAGTTCTGTGATCCATCTTGCACATTGGTTGATATGTTTCCAGCCATCGGGAAAGATACCGGCGAAGTTTAGAAACCCATGTGAGATGCCAGGTATCAATGCCACTTCAACATAGTCCTTTTCATTGAACATGACATGTGACTTTTCCAGTCCTAGATCCTGGCGCTCGCGGAATTGATGCAATTTGGCTTGCCTGATCCTTCCCGCGAAAATGACGGTATCATCGACAAGAGGATCTCTCTCGCCCGTAAGGAAATATGTTTTTGGAAACCGGGCAAGGAGTGCATCTGGCGCTAAGATGGGGGATAGAAGAAAGTCTGTGCTGAAATCTGGCCGGTTATGAGGACCAATATATAGAATGATCATCGCCCGCATCATCTCTGGTGTGAGAACGCGGTCGTTGAAATAAGAGATCATGGATGAGACGGCCAATCGAGTCACAATCTGCTTCGGCTGGCTATCAGCAACAGCAGAAGCCTGAGCAGCTAGGTTAGAAGACCCAAGATGCTCTGAGGCTGGATTGGAGGACACATCAACGCTGCAAGACACCTTATGGTTAAGATAGTCACGGATGGGGGACAGATCTCCCATGTCTTTCTTGGCATTGTAAGACGGTGTAGGTGTGAGCCTCCGATAATCTTCACTTTTTCTTCTAAGAATGGTTTCGTTTGTCTTTCGCATCCCTCTATCCTGAATCAATGACATTTGTTCTTCGGTCATCCAGTTTCCAATGTTCATGTCCAGTGCAGGATAGATCAGAACCATCCCGTCCGGCGGTGGCAGGACGGGCTCACCATGCCATCGTCGAGTGTCCGTACTACCGGATTGCAAAATCATCAGCGTCAGGCCTGCGGCAAGGTTTCCACCCGCGCTCTCTCCCGTCAGAATTACGCGTGGTAGGCTGCTACCGCTGAGTCCAAGACATCGGCCCCGGGTGGCGATGATGGTGTGATAAGCGTCATAGCATTCGCCTAACGCGAAAGGATAGGGATGCTCCGGGGCTTTTTTGTAATCGAGACTAAGGACAGGGAGCCCCGTTTCTCCAGCCCAGGCAAGGAGTTTATCGTCGGCTGTTCGAGGATTCATTGCAACGAAGCCGCCCCCGGGAAGGTCTAATACAACACGATTCTGATTCCATAGTGAATTGAGCGGTCCATTGAAGTAAAGCCATGCATCGACGGGATCCTTATAAGCCGATTCGCGAGGCCGAGGAATCCTGATGGCGCGAGGCGAATGCTTCATGAACTGGGGTCGAACGAGCTTGGAGAGGGTGGCAAGATACGGCGTCGTGGACTTATTCCATGAGACACGCAGGTGCTCGACGGTTAACGTTGCCCGAACCCGTCGAACCTTCTCATCCGCCTGCTCTGCAGCGATCAAGTAGTATAAAGTAAAGACGATTGATGCCAGGTCCCGTAGCCATTTGGGTTTGATCTTCATCGCTGTCCAGAAGCCGGCATCGAGTGCCGTCGTGATCCAAGTGGCGCGGAAGTACGACCGCGAATAGAGATTGGCTAGAGGTTCAGGACACTCGAGACCAACGATTTTTGCGAAATTTCGAGAGATGTAGAGCCACAGGAGGGTGATCACCGTAGCCCGCCACGGCGTTAACCGCCCTGAAAGACGCGCGGAAAGTGTACGAATGCCAGGAGGACCATGGTTGTGACCCCTATCGAACCACAATTGCATGAGCACCCGACTTTGCCAGAAGGGTTTGATAGGAACGTTTGCATACCTCAGGAGATAGAATGACCAAAAAGAAACGACAGCCAACACCTGGATTTTCCGAAACTGAGTGGAGGGTCTTCCCAGGACGTGATCTGTTGGGAATATTATACACCGACCTGACAGAATGAACGATTTTGGGAACTCCACGTACCTATCATCTTAGACGAATTTTCAAACCACCGGAGTGTCTTAGCGATCACGACATGAAGATTCTGTTCTCACACCAACCGGATAGAATCTCTCTCAATACGTGTTATAAGATGCAGCTACCGATAGTACACATCATGTCAGCTGGATAGTTCTAAAATTAATCAACGTGGACGGAGCCTGGTCGTGTATCTGGCAAGGGGCAGAAGCATACCTTCAAGGCGAGCAAAGCGTTATCATACGACACTCCTAGGGTCTATCCAGGCAAGGGTTTGTTGGGAGAGATCATATGAAGGAGACCCTTCATACAGACAAACCTGCGGCGGGGGAGATCGAGATCGAGGGACGAACGACGGATGGAAGTAATCGAACATCGCTGTTCAGGCTCCCTGCGGGTCTTGTAGGGGCAAAACACGCGGGGAATCACCTGGCTCGACTCTCGACCTCAAGAAAGAAAAACCATCATCGGGGGTCACATCTCCGAGCATGTGAAAGTCCCAAAAGGCTTGTTGGAAGTCAAACCCACCAGGGTAGGAGGCCACAACCAATCGAAGCGGATCTCTTAACCAAGATCTATGTTTCCAGCCAATTAAATGCAACTATTAAGATCCACTAACTAAAGTTGCGGTCATGTTTAACAATCTTTAATTGGATAACCTACTATGATAGTGGTCTTAGGTATCTAACCTACCTAGGTAGGCATATCGAAGAACCACTAGTACCTAAGGGCGAAAACCTCGTGGGTCTATGCACTAACCAGGAATAGGCATATTAGTTAGTACTACACAGTTGCTTCGAACCTGTCCATATCATTCATTACTCTACCAGGAGTAAAGTAGGATCATAGTAGCATAGTTATTATCATGGCGCCAGACCCTTTTAATGTGGTTGAGCTCACAATGGAATTTGGGGTAGAACCTTACATAATGTACCCCCGATTCCTGCAGTCTTTCCTCGAACTCGCATCTCTGCGCCTTGAAATCTGGTTGGACTGAGAGAAGGTGGCGTGCACAACAGTCTGCAAATGTTGAAAATCAGCAAAAAAAGTGCATTCAAGTTGGCCGGCCAGAGACCCCGTTCCTCTATGTCGCTGTTCTTGAATCCATAGGAAATTGAGAACTAGCAAATGTCGACGGAAGAAGTTATCCCCATGGGAGAGAACATGCCTATACTTCTTTTTCTGCTCACTTGGCAGTTCAATTAAGCGCTTCAAGTCCTGGGAAGTACCAAGCTGGTTTGCAAGGAGATCTTGAGGTTTCCCATATTCTACTTTCTTCAAAATACTCACTTCTGGAACCTCGCTTGTCGTCTCTTTCGCAACAAGGTTGAGATCACGTTCCCTCTTGAACAAAGCCTTGATAGAATGGTAGTTGACTGCGTCTTATCGCAACATGGCCTGGCTTTTCTTTCGGCGATATTCGGTGGTCCTCGATGCACGATCATATGAGCCTCAAAGAGGCTTCGCTGCTCTCAAGAACCATTTCAATTGCGAAATACGATCAAATGATCCCTTGACATTATCAGGCGAAGCATCTCCTTCATCTGTACTACCACTAGCATCAGATTCACTATCAACCCCAGAGTTGGAGCAATAGGGACCGGAGAAATCGGTGTCATCCATATATCGTGGAAGTCTGCTTCGCTTCGATTCTGTGATCGTTCCTTCCGAGACAACTTGTTAGGGTTATGTTAGGCATTGCAAGCTAGCCAGACACCCACACTCCCTCCACCATCCAATTAATCATGTTTCGCTTGTGATCAGCATCTCTGTTACAGACTGAACCCGAACTTGTACCATTCTCGGATACTATCCGATATTCGGCTCTGCCTGAATCCTCGGACTGATGCGCGTGTTCAGTGTGGGATTGTCCTTGTGTCTGGGCTCGTCCCTGGACAGAGAGTTTGATTATTTCCTCCGTGTACTTTGATCGCTTCTACAAAGCCATTTTTCTCGCAATAGGCTAGTAAATGAGTATGTACTTAACAACTTGAATAAACCAGAGTATCATACGGGGCTCTCACTTTCCTCAGGGGAAAATGACTTGGCGTAAATACCAGGCGATCTGAATAGTAACAAAATAGCCTAGCGGCTTACTCACGTGATGATTAGTAGTCAGCCAAAAATTGAAACAAGGTTTGCAGTACTTAGCGTTCCGGCAACCATATCATAAACTTTCAGGGCCTAGATCTATCAGCCATAGAAAGGTGGTAAGATACTATGTGGTCAAGTAATTGAAGCCGTTCGGAAATCCGGGGAGAATCGGTTTTAGAATACTAGTTGTATTTATGGTGACAGAGTAATATTCGGAATCAATTTAAGCATCCTTGCATATGCATACATATACCGGTATAGGTCAGCTTAATTGATTTTGACGTTGAAGTGTTGCTATAGGTACGTATATGGTTGCTGAGATGTAAGGCTGCAAAAACTGGGATTCAAACTGGCTTGCTGTCTGATTACGTTAACTGGGTACCTAGCGATACAAGGATGTATTATTAAAGAAAGAGACCTAAACTCCTTCCAAAAGCTGATCACAGTCTCGTATGTAGCATATAGGGTCAGTGCGTGTCACGAGTTCCAATAGGCAACTTCAGCGCGGTCGCCAAGTATTCAACAACTTTCACCTATTTTCATAATGGCCAATGTGAACTGGCTCCTTTACTTCTTGAATTCGCCGCCTCTTGATTCTCTTTGTGACATCTAATTTAGGCGGCGGCTCATCACCGGTGGTGGCATGTCGGAATCTAACGCAATGCTGCCCCTTCCTGGTTCCCCGGGTTCTTCATGGGCAAGGTTCTGCGAACGGTTCCGAACAATATTCAAGGACGCCAATCCCAGTGTTTGTGCTGCTTTTTGGCTATTTGGTGAGCTGCACTCGAGAGTTCCCGCCGCGTGGCATCTCTAGCGATAGGTGACTACCTCGCTACGGAATATTTGGCCAAATAACTGATATAACAATATCCCCCTTGGCAGGCCTGATCAACAATGTCCTCTACGTGATTATCCTCTCTGCAGCGCTCGATCTGGTTGGTCCGGATGTTCCCAAAGGTGTCGTGCTTCTAGCGGATGTCGTCCCTTCATTCGGAACGAAACTTATCGCTCCGTATTTTATCCATGTTGTACCGTACTCAATCAGGGTTATCATCTTCGCCTCCGTGTCGGTTCTGGGAATGCTTCTGATCGGGTTGACGCCCCCATATACCGATGGAGGATCCATATCGACCAAGCTTGCTGGCATAATTCTTGCGAGTCTGTCGAGTGGAGGTGGTGAGCTTAGCTTCCTTGGGATGACGCACTTCTATGGGCCATTCAGCCTTGCGTCTTGGGGAAGTGGCACGGGTGCGGCAGGCCTTGTTGGGGCTGGCGCATACGCTCTGGCGACGTCCTCGTTTGGCTTTAGTGTCCAAGCGACGTTGCTTGCTTCTGCGTTTTTGCCTGCAGTTATGATCCTAAGCTTCTTTACCATTCTGCCGAGGGGCCCCCTTAGACACTCCCAATCTACAGACTCAACTTGTCAGCCAGGTTTGGGGCCTGTTCCTGATCCCGAGGAAGTAACCATAGAACGGGGAGATCGAGAGGCCGATTATGATGAACGTGATCAGCTTCTCAGTTCCCCCGAATTTGCGCATGAGGACGGGAAGTCCAGCCAGAATGTTAGGCCGTTGCGAGCATGGGATTCTTTCGTATCAAATCTCAGGCGCTCTAGGGCCCTCTTCTTCCCATAGTAAGTGCATTAGGTCAGACAGATACCATCTATTATGCTAACCCCGGGTAGTATGGTCCCCTTATTGTTGGTATACATTGCGGAATACACAATCAACCAAGGGGTCGCGCCGACCCTCCTATTCCCTTTGCGGGAGACTCCATTTCACCACTTTCGGGCCTTTTACCCGGCTTACAACGCCATTTACCAGGTTGGCGTATTTATTTCACGTTCATCCACTCCATTTGGACGGGTTCATAATCTGTATCTACCTTCTCTACTTCAGATTGTCAACCTGGCCGCGTTGACGCTGCATTCCTTATTTAACATTATCCCAAATGTATATATAATCTTTCTGATTGTTTTCTGGGAAGGTCTGCTGGGTGGACTGGTTTATGTCAACACATTCGCGGAGATCAGCGATCGTGTCCCCCCCGATGCCCGGGAATTCTCACTCGCAGCTACCACGGTGAGCGACTCGGCCGGGATCTGCATTGCTGGGTTTCTGGGCATGGTCTTTGAGGTACGGTTGTGTGATTGGCAGGTCCGCCATGGCAAGAACTTTTGCCGGCAGACTTGAAGATACTAGATGATCATCTACAATTTTGAAACCCCAAATAACTTATACACCTCACAATGATTAAGAATCAATAATCTAGCCACACCTCAACCTTCCAAATAGCTGGCAGTCTGGTAGGTAATAGGTTCAATCTCCTATATAGCTCCCCGGTGCAATAATGGTCATGGCAGAATAAGGTCAAGCATAAAGTTCTTCCGAATTTTCTTTTTCAACGCTAACGAGTATCAATGCTCCCCCATAATGACATCAGCCGCGTCTTATCTCTTATCGGACTATGTGACTTGTAATTATTAACTATGGTATAGAGATGCCATAAGTTTTATTATTAGTAGGTATGTGGTATGTTATTCAACTTACCATTTACTCAGGCCTTCCGGAGCCGGTGGAGCTTTCAGTTCCACTATCATACTCATGCATACATACGCTAAGCCTAAAGGAACTGAGGACACAATAATTAATATGGCTGCAAAAGCATTTGATGTGCCCTGTTAACTTTGAAAACACGCATCAAAGGAATAAAATGTAACTAAGGGATGATAGCGGACCGTCGCGAACTTACCAGAACCGAAGAATCTACTTGGAAAGAATGGATTCTAGATCTTAATAACCGTAGTCTTCCACCACGGTAAAACGCCATCACCATCACCCCACGGCTCAAAACAATCAATCTTTCGGGGTTAGGGAAAACACCAGCACATGAATTGAAACGATAAAAGATGCGAATCAAGAGACTACGGAAACATTAACGACATCGCCATCGAGGCTCTTCCAGGCTGTCAAGCACCAGGAAAAGATCAAAGGCAGAGAAACACAGTTGCATAGCAACTAGAGGGAGCTTGACCAGTACTGAAGGCCGGCAATATATCTAGGAGCATGAAAGTACTGGTGAATATGCAAAGGGAAATGAGAATTCAAACCAGGCCACGCCACGAAGGAAATGTGGTATCTGTAGTCAACCTGGTCATACACCGAGTTGCCCTACGCAAATTCAAGGAACACCGGATACCTTACATCAATTTTTCAACACCAGGAGTTATTGGGTCCATTAATCTATATACAAGATAGATTATTCGTTAGGGGATTCAGGTCCTAGCTTAGGCCTACCTTTTTTTCTTCCGACGTTCGCTAAATTATCGACTAGGAAATATAGCATTCGAATGTCCTGGCTAAATCCGCTAAAGCAACAAAATGCTTTAAAGGTAAGCTTGTCGGGGATGGCTGTGCGGCCGAATCATGGCTTCTCGCCAATTATGTCTAGCCCCAATCTACGACAAGATAGATTCCATCTACCATAACAGCCTTTATCCACTCTCCAAGTTTCCGATTAGAGAGCACTGATTCATGGAACCTCCGACTGCAGGAAATTTCAGGTGAAAGGAGGATATGTGTATATAAACCACAGCGTACGCTGGTAGGTGTTCGAGCATTCTTGTTTTCCGCCGTAAGGTGAATCGTCCGTACTCCAGGGAGTGTTTGGATTTTTTCGAACCGTTTGGCACCAATTGCATTCAATGGCAAGCAGATTAGAGGGATAGATTAAAAAACAGACATGGGAACGGTTGCAAGAAGACGCTTTTCCTGAAAGATGTGTTTGCTACTAATAGCAAGCTAGCTCCTCGAATAGCAGCCACCGCAGAGCTTCAAGCTGCTCTCTCTGGCTCTGCAAGCTTCACGGCCTTTCCGATGTATTTAGCTTGTTTGTCCTTTGCGGTAGATGCTGCAACCGAGTGCTGGTATCTTTTCATTTCTTCTAATCCCCCATCTGCTGTCGTTCTCTTCCCAACACGACTGGCCCACCTCATATCTGTGGATAGTGACTTTCCGATGGCTTTCCAACTACCTCTACATGATTCCTAAACCATCCCACGCTTTGCGGCATTCTGGATGATCGAGGATAATAGGGCTCGATATGTGGCAAAATACGGGTAGGATTCAACGAGAATGAATGAGGGGATGCCGGGGGAACTGTGCCTAACATCTTATTCTGAGCAATGCTATAAGTCCCTCTAAGTGTATGTTACCTTTCGGAGATGAAAGCTTTTTAGGAACAAGGAGAAAAAAACGATATTCCATAGAAAACTCCTATTGAAGCCTGGCTGTCTAAAATAACATGCTGCAGCATCCCAATTAGGTAGCTCTGCGTTGTGCGTTGTATGCTATCTTGGTACTGACATAGACACATGATATGATCGTTCCACTAGATCAGTAAGCTTGCATGTACTATCATTAGGTAGGAATGAGAATTAAGACAAAGGAAAGGAATTTTCCGTCTGACTGTATATTTATAGAACTAGTTGTCTAACCATAACATGGATGAACTAATCCACGTGACCACACACATAGCTGTTGGGTTAGTCAGTCCTCAATTAGGTCTAGTAGCGAAAAAGTTTTCATGTATATAGCAAAACCTCGCCCCCCTACTTTTAGACAAAACAAGCAATCAATCCAAGAGACCAGTTGCCACACCCGTTCGTACCAACACTAGTTATATTGGCCATGGTTAGATAGGTTTAATCACACAATCAAAAGCTAGCTTGTGAGCGACCCTTTTTAGAGCGGTTTTTCACTTGAAACAACTTTAATCTTTCAAAGGAATTGAAGTGTCTTGTGGAGAGTTATTCAACTCCAAATAAGGTAAAAATATGTTTTTTTGAACTCGCACGTATTAAGAAATGCCTTGGAATTTGTCCTCGGAGAAGACGCACCTATCGGGGCTAGTTCCAACTACGTACACGCGAGTTCAAAAAATGCTTTTTACCCTATTCGGAAAAAGTATTTGATTGAATGCTTCAATTCCTTTGAAAAAAAACCTAGGCTCTTCAGTGTAGTACTGAGTGGCCTATATGACGGCACGACGCAGATTGACAGCTTCGAATTCTCTTTCATATTTGATCTGAAAAAAAATTGGTTAAGAATTGCCCCCAAAAAGGGTCGATCACGAGTTAGTTTTGATTGCATGATCAAATCTAAAAATGGCCAAGTATACGGTTCTAAAAACCAACTAAATTTTACTCGGAGGGACTTGCAGCATTGCTCAGAATAGGATGTTAGACGCGGCATCCCTTGTCGATTGTGATTAAATGCCACCCCTGTTTTGCCGCATACCCAGCCTTATTATCTTCTATCATTCAAAATGCCACGGATGATGGAAAAAGCACCGGTGTGTAATGGTTCAGCGTAGGGGTAGTTGGAATGCTACCAGAAAGTCACCATCCGTAGATGAGGCGGGCCAATCGTGTTAAGAAGAGAACGATAGCAGGTGAGGGAGTAGAGAAAGTGAAAAGATACTAGCGCCTAATTACAACCTCTACCGAAAAGGCTGAACGGGCTAGAAATATTGGAAAGACTGTGAAGCTTGCATATGGCGTTGATCCAAAGCCAGAGTAGCCTGAAGCGTTGCTGTTATTGAATGCCGTTGGTATTGAACGGTCCAGGAATATCCAAACACTCCCGGGAGCACGGCCAATTTCCCCTATAGCGGAAAATAAAAATGCTTGGATGCTTAGTTATATACACATATCTTGCCTTTTGCCTGACATTGCTAGTAGTCAGAAGATCCGTGAATCAGTGCCCGTAAATCAATCAGAAATTCCGAGGCTATTATGGTTGATAAGATTCATTTTGTTGTAGATTGGGCTAGACCTTCCGTGAGTCATGAGGTACATGTATCTATAAGAAAGGTATAATTTGCGAGAAGCCGTCGGTTGCATAGCTACTCTGGGGAAATGTGTCTTCAAAGAAAAGCAACTTTGTTACTTTAGCGGATTTAGCCTTCACTACCACTAACCGGCCCGATATCGCAATTATTCGAAAAGAGCTGCCGCAGAGTGCAGAGGCTAGAGGACAGAAAGATGGTACCTTACCAATGAAGCTGATATCACTACTGTGCAAGCTCGCAGGGAATTTAGCACTATTCAGAGATTCTATATGGCTGCCAGAGCCCTGAATGTCAGTTTGATCGCAGTAGCCTCAACAATGGCCCAAGCGCCAACCTACGAGAGGCCTTCATTCCTTTCGACATCAGCGCTCTCAAGGACTTCAAGTAGACGGAATCATTACGTCAAATGATCGACATCTCGTCGGAGTTGCACAAGCCGCAGACATGCTTCAACGTTGACACCCTTGCTGAGGTCGATCAGTTCCTTGCAGACCCAGCCAAAGGCGTAATCGAGTTTCCTGTCATTGTGAAGCCGTGCCTAAGGTGGAATACAAAGATCGTCATGATTCTTCTAGACGGCGAGTGCCTGGAATGTTGGGTATATATAATGATAACAAGGAGATATACCGGATAGGTACGACAAGTTTAAGAAGAGAAATAAGACTAGCGTCTCAAATACGGATAGTGTATTGGTTCTATGTAGGTTGATGAGATCGAGATAGTCGTGCTTTTGGGAGTCTCATGACTTGGGAGAATTAATCATTCTTATTATGTAAGTTAACGTTAACTATCAAACATTAATAATTAGTACCAATCTTAGAATACTTTTCCCCTGGTACCTGAGGAGATGTCAGAAAACCGGCCAGTGGGGTGCGGGGTCGAAAATCGCATGCCGCCACTAAAACAAACTTGCGGCCACTGACTAATAAAGAAACCGTGCATTAGGTAAGAAAGGGAAGTTTATATCAGAACTATATTATTAAAGGAAGAATTATTTCTACTCTCGTAGTATATATAATCCTCGAGGTTGGTTGGTTGGCCGGAGCTTCTCTTTATTGTGCGCATCTCATATGCAGAGATCTACATGGATCTATCCTGTAACAGCACAAAGGCCGTTCAGCCTCGCCCTTGCCAAGCCAGGTTTTTAAGGTCTTATCGGTATGATGTCCAACCAACGAACCACTCTTACCAATGAAGGATTTCTCATACGTACCTACCAGTTCGGAGGTATATAATGATCTTCAAGATGTCCGCCTATCATGGGGTGAGTTGGATATGGCTGTTTTTAGTAACGCCCAATGATTCCATAGATCCTGGCCAGCAATGAAGCGTTAACTGGCTGGTCAACTCCGAGACAAGAGGATCAAAGGAAATAGACTCTGGCCATTGTTTGACTGTTGGATGCCTTAGGATGAGCCCGACAGCCTCTTTGGTAGACTCCATATATATAGATTATAGATTGATGATGTATTGGGTACTGATGATTTATTGGGTACTTTAGCCATCATACCCAAGGTAGGCTAGCTGGAAAAGTCATCCAAACTTCCACTCAAGGGTGATATGATATGATGTATTGCTGACCGTATGTGCTATTAATATTCCCGTCCTCTATACCATATTTTACTCCGCTCATCCCATAAACTAACTACCTACATAATAAACAGCCCGAGGAGTGTCACAGAACCAGGCTGGGTGCCGAAGGATCCATCGCCCCACCTTCATCCTCTTCATGCTCGCTTCGCCCATCTCCCGGACTCTCGGCCTTTGCGGGGTGATTGATCTGTCTGAGGAAACTCCAGTCTCGTATTAGATAGCAGTTCAGTTGATGGTCACCTCGTTGTCCAGCCCAGCGTCACGGCAAGTCATGCGCACCGATGTCGTTCCTCTCCAGCGAAGTCGCTGGTGATAACATGGCATCGATAGAGGATTACATCCCGGCGATGCTGGACGACCATCCACTCCGCCCACAAGGTAGAGAATGTTGTCCGGGTATGCTCGACTTCTTGAAGTACTCCTACAGGGTTGCGTGGAAGAATTGGAATGAGCGAATCTTTCGGATCGTATGCATCCTGCTTATCATACTGTAAGTTGAAAGAAAACCCAACTCTACAATTCTATAAAATCTTCACCGAAAACACTCTCTCATAATATTCAAATCCTAGTGGTATTATGCAATGTGTATTGGTCGTGTCGAATGGAACCATATTCTCTCTACCAGGGGATGGTGACCGGAGTTGGGAATATGGTTGGGATGGCTTGCCGCAAAGCCACCAGCGACTCAATCACTGGCCACTCGAATTCGGTAACTCCTCCGGGTGCCTTTCATCCGATGCTCGCATCTATCCCGACCCCGTTTATTCTGCAATTGAGTCTGGTTGCGTTGGGGTGAAGGTGAATCTGTGGTTGCACAACAATGATATTCTGGTGGGAAACTCACTTTCGGCACTCGAAACCGGAAACACGTTGAATCGCCGGTACCTAAGCCCTCTTTTGCGTTCGCTCGAGCATCGCAATTCCGCAGACAATCCCTCCAGAGACGGCGGAGGCTCGCTCCGCGGCGTGTTAAAGGACCCGTCTCAGACATTTATCCTATTCCTCGAGTTTCGCACCGCGTTCAGCCCATTGTGGCAGCATGTCATTTCCGAACTATCAGTGCTAAAAGAGTTGGGTTACCTCACCCATATGTCTGGATCGCAGCTCGTCCAGCGACCGGTCACTGTCATCGCCACAGGTCAAGTTCCAGGTGACCTGGCCTCTGCCGATTCATACGAATCAGGTGTCTTCTTCGATGCTTCGCTAGATGAACTCGTTCTGGAAACGAGGAGCGGGTTTTTCCGACACACCAGCCTTCTTGATTCTCAGAGCCCAAGCGAGGACCACGGTACGGTTCAGCAGCATAACGATGAAAGAGTACGATTCGCTCGACGGGGCCTTCCTCGGGGGTCTACGCCGGCGGACCGCACAGAGAGCGCCTATTATTGCGCTTCAGCGCATTTCAAGGAGTCAGTTGGATACCCACGGCATGGGCGGCTCTCCCAGCAACAGATCGAGTTGATCCGGGAGCAAGTCCGAACCGCGCATAACTTGGGGCTCAAAGTGCGGTATTCCGGCATTCCTGGTCATCGACGCGTGCAAATGTTGGTTTGGCAGACACTCGTTAGAGAAGGAGCTGATTTGATCGAGGTTGGGGGGTTTACGTGAATTCAAGATTCCCACAGGGGTTAGATTCGAGGGCGTCATATACTGGGCGTAGGTTTCGGAGCATTCATTTTGTTCATGAGTTCGGATTTAATGCCTATGAGTCGACTTTAATGTCGGGCGGAGTAGCTCACTGTACATATATATTATGCATTATAAGAGCCCCATCTATGTAAAAGGCAGCGAACAAGATCCCAAAAAGGAACGACTCAAGTTATACTCAAGTTAGCCTTCAAATTTCACATGTTCTATTCCTAATTGATAAGCTGAGCTATGTATGACATACGGGATGTTATCTTTTGATACATTCGTCGTATGATAAGCACCTCATGACCAGCAACTATCATCTTTACTCGACGGGATCCGTACATAGTGAAAATGAAGTCGCAATTCGATTTACTGGCCTAGGTAATGACCGAGGAATGGAAGGTCTAGATATGTATGATATCATATGTAAAATGTGTAAGTGGAACTTCTTATAATACAGCCTGAGTATCAGGGAAACCACCCTGTAGCTGTCAGAACTTAACTAAGAGTCGCTTAAACAGCTCTTCCGACTACTCAATTTACTATACATACCTTGCTTAAGCGCCTATAGTTCCCAATAATCACCCAGAGAGATGATATATTGGTCTGCCCTTATTCTTTTATTTCCTACATATGTACTCATATTTTCAATGGCTAGAATTTTATGATACTCATTAGGGATAATTATTATGAACCAAGAATTCAGAGAAAGCTTCAGGCAGTCGGGGAAGCGAAAGCCTGCGTCGCTCGCAACCCGAATCAGAAAATATTACAAGTACATCTTCCGAAAGTGAGATAACCAACTACAACGGCGTAGTGGTATTAAAAGACATCATGGAAGATATTACGCCTGGAGAGCCAAATTCGGAAGCGCACTTGGGGGGGGGCCACGATAGTGATGAGACAGACGAAGAGGTTGAAGTTACAATGCTTTTCATCTGCAATGATATTGGATATGGAGGGAAAAGATCCTTCTGACAGTTGGTTTGTATCAACGGAGGCTCGAGTTAAGTGAACGCCAACAACGACGAAAGCGAGTCGCAGCAAGTGAGCTCAGAAAGGATGCCGAGTCTTGCAAATACCTGGACAAATATGGCTTCTTCCCGAAAATAGCTCAAGCACCCGAATTATCGAAACGCTCTGCATGCAGAAAGCGCCAAAGTGAGGAAGAGCGTCGATTATCCTTAGCTATGGAGTGTATGGAGAAGCTTTCACATCGGCACACTCATGACCATCGAAATGAGTATCCTTTTGGACAGATCGGTAATCAAAGCCTTTTTTTTTGGGCAGTTCTAGCACGCCATTCGGGAAGCATAAGAGGCATTTGTATCATCGGTCGAGTCCGATTATGCAGCTAAAAATACTCGTGCTATAGCTTCAAGAGCTCGCTCCGGCTGAACGTAATCTCCAACAACCTCGGCAATCTGTCCCGCAGTGCACGCTACATATTAAAAACAAACATGATGTTAATTTTCATCCAATAGTGACTGGCATGTAGTAGCAAGGTCTCATACAATTTTTTTGTCCTTCAAGATGCTCACGTGTAGCGAGCCACACTCCCTCATCGTTAAACTAAGCCGATGAACTTTCGCAGACGGCCCTCCTCAATGTTTCGCTTTGTAGCTCACGTGCGCTCCCGGTGAGTCCGCAAATAAACCGCTCTTGCCGAAACATCTAGCGCCATCTCTTTTCGCTTCCCTGATTTGCCCTTGCGCTGCGTTAAGCGCATGAAATGAAGCGCTACCTCGTTACGCGCTCCGTTTTTCCCGTGCACATCTTCTAATAGCTTCTTCAACCTTAACTTCTTATCGAAATAATATATTACTTCCTTAATGGAAGAGGTATGTGGCTCGTTTTGTAGAATTTAATGAAGACAGTAGGTGGGAGAAGCTACAGCTCCAAAATGGTATCTTACCATTGGTGTTGATTACTCCCAATGAATCACCACTTAATGCTAATGATGAAATGTGGGTGGAGAATGAAAAACGGCCAATCAGGCCGAAAGGTCAAGGCAAGGGATTATAGTTTCTGGTAAGTCTTAAGATAACGTTTTTTTTTTTGTTCAGAAATAAGGCTCACTAGTACTCTTCGTATCAAGGGTTTCTGACGCCTGGTAGGATCTTGTATGTACCTGACCACATTGTTACCAAAATGCTGAACAAGCTCTTAATAGAACGTGATTAGTCCGCTCAAGAGATCTCTCATCTCAGATGCTGAGCTGCTTCAAGATACGGCATTCCGAAAGGATAAGGATAGTAAGCCCATTCGGGAGGGAATGCACGTGCTAGGATACCGGAAAGGAAATTAATGAACAGGGGATAAGATGGTAGAACATGCTATGAGAGTGGCCGTGCCGATATTCCGTTATGATTTTCTAGGCTGCCAGGCGCTATTTGCACTCGATAATGCTTCAAACCATACATCCTTTGTTGAAGACACCCTACGAGTTGAAAGTATGAATCTTGGTCCTGATAGGAAGCAGTCACGGACGCGAGACAGATTTAAGCTAACAGCACTCACAAAGCATGAATTTCCTAATAGACCATCCCGACTTTAAACTTCGAGGCCAGCCTAAGGGCATTAAATAGGTGCTACTCGAGCGGGGTCTATGGCCAGCCTTTAACAGGCGACCAGAAGGCTTCGCATTTCTCCTAGATTGCCCAGTAACTAGCAGTCGGTCAGAATGTTTGACAGGTGTTCCAGGTGGCTATTGCACTTGGAGCTTGCTAGTCGATAAAAGGACTTCTAAGAAAAAATAGAAGCCGTTGGCCACCACGTCATATTCTACCCAAAGCTCCATTGTGAACTTAACTTCATCAAATGCTTCTGGTGTGCCGTAAAATGGGTGCTTCGCGATAACGGTCAATATAGCCAGCTCTTCGATCAGTCAGTTCGGTGTCAATTAACGGCTATTACAAGCATTGTACACGGATAATCGCTGTCTATGCTGATGGGAAGGAATATTGGACGAAGGAATTCTAAGAGCGAATGTATCGTGGCCATAGACAAGTAGTTAACAAGTTCAAATGGTGGAATTTCTGGGCAACATTATTTCGTGGATCTATTCGGCCAATTTGATTACTAATACAACTCTAAATCTTGAACGGTTTAAGGGCCCACCGGACATTTGCGGGTTTCCCCATACAGGTGGTGTTGAGGAGAAGCGTTGTGAAAATGATGGGTATTTGGTACAAGTTAAAGATGTCACCAACCAATGGGACCTCGTTCTTCACTAGGGACTCTATGAAACAACCTCCCTATATCAAAAAAAACGCTCTGAATCCGGTGTCGCTTGTTGCGAGTATGTCCTAGGTCATTTATTCTGCCACCTCCTTGCGCTATTATCAGCCTAAGCAGCATGCGAAGCATAGAATGGGATTTAGCATTTTAATGTATTGTATATATATATTTTGGTGAAAAAAAAAAAGGAAAAATCTTAACTACCGAAAAGTGCCATAGCCGTAAGCGAACCGACGCGCGAACGTATATTCATTCTAATATGGCTCCCTGTAATCCCTATACACATCATAGGAAGGAGGGACTTGAAGTAGTACATAAGATACCTCCACGCAGTCCTTACCTTACCTCCCGGCTCGAGAAACAACTTTCCTTGCGTTAATAAGTATATGTATTGTGTCATAGACAACGCTCCTTAAGTCAATTCAAGCCCGCCGGCGGTTTTCATCGAGTTCAGCGAGGGTCATCTTTATTCTATATTCATCCATTTCACATGCTACCTATGATTCAAATCGGTGGGCAGGGTGATTCCGAATGGGTAATGGGTCTAATGATAACTTATAGCTGCGGAGTCCTTTATATTTAAATAAATGCGGTTTTTGGTCATCACATGCTGGGACCGGTCCTATGATAGTAGCTAAGGTAGACATATCATAGTAGGGGCCTTCATGCATGCACTGCGTTCGGGTGCCCGCAGCTTCTTTTGTCATGTGTGTATGATGTATATGTACATATATGTATATATATTGATTCTAACATAGAGAGGGTAACTATAGGCATCACAAGTGTGTTATTAATATATACCTTCTGTGAGGGACCATTCCATATTTGGTATGGTGCTCGCGTCAACCTGGGCGGGGTCGGCGAAATGCGCTCAGTGGCGCATTCCACATAACTATATTAGTGGTAGTGGGGCTATGATACAAGATTACGCCCGTCCTCAAGGACCAGCTATTTGGGCCTAGACCTCCCCACTTTTCATTCTCTGTTCGGCCGGGGGGCCCCTGGGTTGGGTTGAGATCTGGAGGAGATATCATACATACCATACGGTACATGCATAGACACGTACTGTGCGCTTTAATAAACTAACCCGCCCTGTTAATAATTAATAATAAGTCAATTGACGCTTTGCCTTGTCATCATCTAGAGCTACATATGAAACGTTGTCCGGGTTCCCTATCATAATCGCAGGCTTATGCTGTGCTTCCTCTTGCGGTTGAAAGCCAGTTGTTCAGTCGGGCCGTTGAGATTTAGCTAAGGTTGATGAGGGATGGGTGGGTGGGTACCTTTGAGGAAAAGTTTGCGAGTTGTTCACATGAATTGCGGTAAAACTGGTGACGCCTATAACGATTCCCCAAAGTTTGACCGGCTCTTTGTACGCAAAGATACGCCCACAGTAGAAGGATGGCTTTTTGCAACGTCGGGAAGAGGATTTGTGGGAGCTTCAGCAATAATAGCAGAGGCTCCTAGCAGTGGCTAATGCAACCCATATGGGAGGAGGCCTTATGAAAGCACTCGCTGGTTCTTAGCAGATCTCCATGATACCTAAGTTAAAGTATCTCCCAGCTCAAGTGCCCGGGATAATATACGGAACGCTGTTCTGCATCCAGATGGAGAAGGGAACAGAAACGACGGACGGCTAAGAAGAGTATACGCTAGAATAGCGTCCTGAAGTAGGATTCAATCTTATTATACCAAGAGAAAGGAAAGGAAAGGTAGAATTCACATGGTACACACTAGGGAAGGCTCAGACTTCGAGTTTTGCGAGCGTACTGCGCACTAATTAGTTATTCACGTGTTAGTAACTTTGGACATTACAGTTGAATCCTGAATGCCGAAGTATCAGACGATGATAAGCAACTGTAGCAATTGGAGTTTCGTAGAATTGATTCGATCCACCATCAGGGCGTCAACAGTGACTTGATGAAAGCTTGCAAATGCTCAGACAAACATGGCTCCGTCCCGAAAGCAAACCCCAGTTCTCACAATCTTCGGGATCATTTCGCTACGTGTTAGCCTTTCAGAGGCTTGTTACTCCTGCTAACTGGCGGCATATTCGAAAGTCCGGGGACTCATCTTTAATCATGGTCAATGTCTGAATGCGGCCGTGCATTGGTTCTTATTCCGATTTTACGGCCTAACGCTCGTCAGTCGTCCTATTTCCACGCCCAACTACATTTACCGAAGCCACTTGATCCGGAAGGATTTTTGTCTCCGGTTGATATTATTCGTGCATATGCAGATGCTATATTCGCTTTAGCATGCCACTATATCTTCAAGTAACTGACCTTTATCATATTATCATCTTATAAGGGTAATCCGCAAGTGAAAAGTGCCAAAGCGAAAAGAGCACCGAACTATCTTGAAGGCACTGAGGTGGAAAGAATTATCGGTAGATGTGGAGGGTAAAACAAGGTAGCTTGAGTGCTTCATTTCATGCACTTTAACGCAGCGCGAATAACGGAAGCGGGAAAGATCGTGTTAGACATTGCTAGATGGTTTGCAGAGGGTGGCCTTTTGCGAGAAGGATAATTCACTGAGGAGAGGGCGCATATGGATTACAGAACGTAATGTCGAGGGGACGTCGTCTTGCAAGCTGGCTGTCTTGCGGGAAGCGCAAAGTTTGCTTAAGGATGAGGAAATCCAGCTCGCAGAACATGATTATCTTGTGGTGAAAAAAAAAAAAATAATAATAAGAGATTGTATGAGACTTAAGGTTGCTGCTATGAGCCGCTACTACCGGTGGGTATGATAATCGTCATTGTTTTAAGAAGGCATATAAAGCACAGGGGAATATTTTCAATTGTAGCACACATTTTCAGCCGCACAATCAGACTTGGTAGACGACACGTGTCTCTTGTTCTGCTTGAATAGGTGCCGGAACATGGTTTCGGGTAAGTCTTGAGATAAGACATTGTGTGTAATGTAACAAGGGCTTAAGAAATCTTCATATTAAGGGTTTCTCGCGGGTGGCATGAGTTTCCCGTGCTGCTTGAGCCAGGCGATCGTGTACTTTTCGCGTTTCTTCCATTATGATATTTATATCTAGGTAGCTAGGCTGTTGTCCGATGATGGTATGCTGTTTTTGCTCCAAATTATGACCTTAAACGAACTTCAAGTCAGGCTCCAAGGTAATAGATATCATATGTCATAGAAGAATCCACATCAAATCATATTTTACCCAAAGTTCCACCCAAACTTAACTTTATCGAATGCATCTAAATAATGGTGGCGTGACATGCAATTGTTGACATGGCCTTGGGAGCAGTTTTCCCGTAGCTCTTCGGTCATCCATTGACCGCTATTATTACAGGCATGCATTAAGTACGGATAGTAATCACAGCCGACCGCGGATAGGAAGGAATACCGGACAAGAACGCGAAATGCACCGGCAATAGAGAAAAGGAATTTCACTCATTATTATTTTTTAATTATTGCTGCCTCAGGGAATACTCAAACACAGATCTACTCCCAAATTGGCATGGCTTCCATCGTCATTTGATTACCGGTAGTGACTTGCTTAAACGGTAACTTAACTAGTTGGCGTATTATGTAGACATTTATAGGGGAATTGCAGATAAAATTTTGACTAGACTTAATTCGCTTCTGGTCGTTCTAGAGACCGAATCACTACCATATCCATTTTCCTCCAAGACCATTTGGTCGACTGGTATTTCTCTACGACTCGTTCGATGAGAAAATTGCGATTTCAGAGGGCTTGGGTCGGGAAGCGTGCAATATAAAATAGCGGAGGTAACTTATTTGGCGATGATTTTGTTCTGCCGGCGAAATCTCACCGCTGCGCTTTCACCGACCGTGCTCCGGCTTCTCTCGGCTCAAAGCATGTAATCTATAGTAGAATCATTCTGCCGTTTAGGCCCGCTCTTTCGTGGTGCCTAATGCACGGATGCATGTTCAATAATACATACATATATAAGTAGAAGGTAACTGCTACTATAGTAGTATCATAGTATCATGATAAGCCTAGCTTGCCACGCGTAATCGAAATTTCATATGATAGCAAACATGCATTTGATTTCATTGTTACGTGGGTGCCCTTCTTTTCTCGTAGCACTACTGACTATTATCCTTTCTCCATCCGATTGGTTGGTCGGTTGGGTACAAACCTGCAGTTGTTTTATCCTAGTAAGTGCTTACTGATCGAGGAATACAGCTATCGGATCACATTATTGAGTCAGAGGCGCTGCCTAATCCGTACCGAATGTACCAATTGTTGACAGGCAGATATGAAGAGCGTTGGACGGGATGTATATATCTATCATCATCCATCGAAGCTTTCATATCGCGCATACGCTGGTCTTCCTTTCCTTTGATTATTATTTCCGAGTTTGCAGTTCTGGCGGGGCCTGCAGCTTTGGTGCCGATGCAAGATGCAAATCTCTCTATGGTCAATGATCGCTGACCCCACCCCTCTGGAGTTATTAGTGTGATAATAATATCGAACTAACTATGATAGCTCCAGTTCCGTCCGGCTCAGCGACATGCCTGTTTCACTACTGGTCAATAATTTGATAGCTGACTTGATAGGCAGGCAGTGTTTGTCTCTCATCAATCTTAACTGGATCATCTGCCATATCAAAGCGCCCTTTTAACGGAGGAATCCTATCTTCCATAGTGGCCGTGATACCTGTGGGTGAGAAGTAGAGTTATTTATTTATTGATCAGCTACTCGGATGCATTACCCTTGGGAAAAACTGGAGTAGTGGATGTATGATAGTTAGGGTTGCCCCCGGTGCCTTGCGGCGTCGGTCATGGCGGTTGAAACTTGACAGCAACCATCTGCACCTAGGTCTAGGATGATGAGAGGGGGAGATCCACAACGCCGTCCGGCTCTTGTGCAGGAAAAGGAAAAGCAGGGAAAGAGAGATAGAGGATAATAAGCCCAAAAAAAGCAAAAAAAGAAAAAAGTTCTAAATGGGTTTGCTTTTTGGCCTTTTTTTTTTCTTTCCTTTTTTCTCTTCCGGCCATGTCTGACTCGCTGATAATATGGCAGCAGTTTATATATACCACGGATATTAATTAATAATTGAAGATAGGTAGATTATGATACCGGTCGTAGGATGTAGTACTGTAATGTACATACATAGATGAGTTCTAACATACATATTATTAAATGGTATAAGGTATTGATTGTAGCAAAGTGCCAGTGCTCCAACCCGCCGCTGCAGCCACATCAGAGCAGATGATCTGGTCGTCCCGTCGATCGTTTCCCCTCTCTGTCATCCATAATCATTGGTCTGGGGTGATTTGTGCGCCTGTGCAACGGTAAGAGAAGGAAAAAAGAGGAAAAAGAAAAAAGAGAGGAAAAACGAGGAAGAGAGGAAAGGGATATAAGATCAGATGTAAGTTGGAGGGAATAACTTATTAACTTAGATGTAAGTATTACCATGATACTGCCGCATTATTAAAGTACTAGGTAATCATACGATCGTACCGGAGGAGCTAATAATACGATCATGGTTAGGGACCGAGTCACCGACTACTTCTTAACGATACCCCAGCAGTTCTCTTCTTCTTCTCCAACTTCCCACTTACGATCTAGGGATCTACCACCAGGAGCAAATCAGAACACAACGGAGCGAGAGCAAAACCAACCCAACCCAACCAAAAAGCAGCTTCTTTTCTAGGCCCGACCAGACCCGACCAAAAAGTGCTCAGGTTCCCATTTCAACACATCATATCCCATCTGTTTTTCCCCATTCCGCCATCACAGTCGCATCCCGACTACTAGCGCCTCCCGACTCCCGCCAACTCAGTACGATCATCTTCACACTTCAGACACCGTCTTTCTTGTCTCTGTCCCTTTCTCCCACCCTAACCTTTTATTCTTTTTTTCTTTTTTCCTCTATTTTGTCTCGTTTCCCTTCGCGCTTACTCTATCGCTTCTCTTCCTCTCCATCTCTCCCCACTGTCTCTAATTACAGAGACGATCTCTTTCTTTCGTCCCTCTTCTTCCCTTACTCGACTTGGCATTCCTCCAGCCGTGTGGTGCCAGCCAACGTCCGCACCCGACCGTGCATATCGAAGCTCCCGAGTCACGCTCTAGCACCCGCAAGTAACTCATCGAGTGCCCTGTTCGAATACCATCCTACCGTCTTCTCAGAGTTGGTATCCCTTTGATCTCATCGGGACTCTTGGGAGCTCATTCGTTCTCTGCTTTAGATCGCCGGGTCTGCCTAATAACTTCCTTGCTGGACAAGGGAGCCCGATCGGTGACAGACACTGAAACAATGGACCCCCAACATCCCACTCATCCTTTATATGCGCGGCCGTCCCCATTCACAACTGCACCTCCTCCTTCTCGCATGTATGCCGTCGCTTCCGCCGTATCCGGACGAACGCAACCCGCCTATGACCCGCTGGGGCGACGGGACCATGAAGCGCCACGAACGACGGGAGGTTACAGCTATCCTAATGCCTATAGACCTGAGATGCAGACTCCAGTGCGGCCACTGTCGCCTATGCGATTTGGGTCGTTGCGACCTGAGACTTCCAGCGGTTATCGGACAGCGTCGAGTTTGGGAGCGGGCGTACTACCGGAGGGAGAAGGGAAAGAAACAGGGGGACTTTATCGAGATGGTAGGTTTTAGTTTTTTCGTTGTTCTATTTCGTGTTTTTCCCCCTCCCCTTTCTTCTCTCGATTTCCCATTCTTCATTCTTCCTTTCTTTGCCTTGGTCTCCTTTTCCATTTCTTTTGACTGTCTGCCCACATCTTTTCCTGCTTACTTGATCTTCTCCTCTTAACCTGATGCCGGTTCTGGTTTTGGCTTGGTTGGGTCCGACCCATGGATCCTCGATGGTGCCTTTTTTCCTTCCAGCCACGGTTCTAGCTGGAACTCTAGCCTCCTTGGGCGTGGTCCCGCTAGTCCGAGTCTGGCCTGCCCGGTGGCTGGAGTTACCTTCCCAAGGAGGAAGGCGGTGTCGGGAAACAACCCTTCCTTTCCTTTCCCCCTCAGTTGAACCTGTTTCTTATCAACGGCTTCCCTCATTGCGCTCGTTCATCTTTTTAAAACATGTTTGCTGATTTGGTTGGTCTATTTGGTCAGTCATAGCCCCAGCTCTCCCACAGCCGTTATCACGCGACATGCATTCTGCCTCCTCGTCTCAAGAGCAGGGGCGTCATCCGCTGGTCGGCCGCACTGGCAGCCCCGTGTTTGCAAGTGGTGAGTACAAACGGTTCTATAGAGCTTGATTCTTATGTTGCCCCTGTTTTGATGCTCATACTATGCATTCCTTTTGGACCCCCTCTATTACTATCTTCTGATTACTGTTTTCCTTTCGCCTTTGCTATTTGAGGGCGGAGTCCAGCTACGCGACTACAGGTGCTAGCCAAGGAGAATGGACGAGATAGATGCTGATCTGAATGCTTGCTTGCTTGGCATATCAGGCTCGCAAGACCCTGCATCCGCGACCCCGTTCGGGAGTCGCCAGATGCTTCCACCCTCGCCAACGCAGCTCTACCCGCGTCGTCCGTCGGGGCCAGCATCACAGCCGCCACCTCCCTCGTTCCCGTCGCGCGAGCCTCCTCCTAGCAACACGCACCGCCCCGGAAGTAGCATGTCGATTTCCTCCATGCTGGGCTCAGACGCGGATCGCCCGTCTCGGGACTCAGCAGCTGCTTCAATATTTACTCGTTCGACTGTGTCGTCGGCCGCTCCGTTTGCACCGGCCCCCGCCACCGCTCCTCTTCCCCCTCCTCCCATGACCCTCTCAACACCAGGAGCCATGTCTCCTCCCACTGTACCTGCTCGGCCGACGTCTTCTTTAGAACATTCTCTCTTCCGGCGATCGCAAACTCCGGACAAGCCGTTCCCGAAAAACCAGCCCGCCCGGCCTTCACGCTCGAGTTCAGGCAGCGCCTCACGACCCTCGTTGTCGGAGGCGTCCAAATTCGGTCTCTCACGTGGGCAGCCGTTCCAGGCGTACCCGGAAAAGCCTCCAACAGCGCAAGCGTCCCCGCAGATTGCTCCTACGGAATCCCCATACAGCCAGCCCCGACGCCTCAGCCTTAATGGCCTGATCCAGCGGCCCAGCAGTCAGCCGCAGCAGGATGAAGGCCGTGGGCCTCGGTTTAGCCCGCAATCACGAACCTCCACCGAGGTCCCACCTGGCATCGCACCGCGAGCGGGGTATACTGCTGTTGAGACGCAGCAGCCACGGTTCAATCCTCTCTACCCGGATCGAACGAAGGAAGAGCAGACTCAGGCTCATCGCGATCGTGAGAAACCACCCGGTCCCGAACTGGAGTCCCGACTACCGGGGCCCCACGTTGCTGCCCGCTATTTTCCTGAAAAGGATCTGGAAAGGCAGAATCTTACTCCATGGGATCCGACTCGGAGCCAACCTCCTTCGCCCGAGTCCCGACGATTTCCACTGGCGGAACCGGCCCCTGGGTCTACCTCTGGACCAGGATCCAGTTTCGGCTTCGGGGCCGCGCAGAACTACCCGAAATCGCTAGGATCACAGTTGAGCGCTTCAAGGCCTGCACCGCTCCCGATCGCAATTCAACCGCGCCAGGGACAACCGACTCCCCCGCCGAGTGAGCAACCGTTCCTGGGTAGTTCCTTCAGCAAGCTTCAGAACCAGCCCCGGTTATTTTCCCCCACCTCAGCCCACTCCGCGGGGCTAGGTTCTTCCTATGGGAATTCAACTTGTGAGGATCAGCGACGGAAGGGAAGCGACGAATGGTTACAACCCCGGAATCTTCTTAGTGTTGGTATCGATGGCAAGCGGGGCGGGCGAGCGTCGCCTCTTCCGCAGGCCGTACAGGGTGCGCAGGCTCAGATTATTGGGCCCGCAGGCGAGTCTACGATCAAGGGTGAGCTCGGGCGGGTCTTCTCGGGGATCGGCAGCGGAGTTGGGACGACCGCTCCAGGCACCATTGGAAGCAGACCTCCCACCCCCCCAACTGCCAGCCCCTTCAAACGGGACAGCGCTTCCAGTCGACTAGATAATGGAGATGATGGCAAGCCTACTCGTGACATCTCGGGCGCCACGGCCTTAGGAAAGGCTAAGGCTCCAAAGGAGGAAAAGAATAAAATCGAGGGTGATCAGAAAGCCAAGCAGCAGGCCACTGGGCTTCGAGGAGGAGTAGTGAGACGGGGACGCCACCTTCACCATCACCATCATCAGTACGTGATTGTTATCTTTTCTGTTTCCTTTTTTGTTTTGAGTTATCCCCCACCGTTCCTTCCCCCCCTACTTGGGATCCTCCGTTTCCTTCGGGTTGGATGATAGCCTTTTCTCATGCTTAGCTCGTAGTCACCACCACCGACACAAAGCCGAAGAGGAGAACAATCCTACGGCCCGGCCCCCTGCGGTGAATACCTATGGGAAAACATCAACTCCCTCGGACGTTGCGACTCCGACCACAACGGCGCCCACCCACCATCATCACCATCATCACCACCATCATCACCACGCTCCCCGGCCTCCTCTGTCCACTGTCACCGCTCCGGTGTCGCTACCCCCCCGCGAGCCTCAGATCGTTGTCAATCTAGAGCCTCTTCTGAAGAGCGTGGCACACCTTCCCCGACACCACCTGGGGTCGACACTGTACGCACCGCGCATTGGGGTCCCTAGTCCTGGTGCTTCCTTGGAGAGCCAGAAGTTCGGTTATACGACTACTCCCGTACCTATCCCGCGCTTTGAGGGCAAGGAAAATTGCACCTTCACCGTCCGGGTGCCGCGTTTCCGGATCGATACCCCCCGTCGGGAGGAGATCTGTAGCCGACGTGCGCTCTGGGGAACGGGTGTCTATACCGATGATTCCGACCCGGTAGCGGCGGCCATTCATTCCGGGTTTATCCGCGGTGAATGGGGAGAGGATGTCGATGTGGCGATGTTGGACCTCGAGATCAAGGACACCTATCAGCATGCCCCACGCGTGACGGAAGATATGACTGGCGAGTCCAAGCATGAACCCCGAATGCCTCCGGTCCCCCCTTCCGATAAGGACCTGCATATCACTCTGTTGATCCTACCCCGCCTGGAGCGGTACGAGTCAAGTGTGATGTTTGGGCTCAAGTCGCGGGCGTGGGATGGTACTCATGACGGAATGAGCTTCAGAGTGAAGCGGATTGACTGGGTGGATGAGGGCGTGACCCGCGGTGAAGAGCGCAGCGGCGAGGCGCGGCGGAAGCGGCTCCGGAACATGATGCGGTCGGGACGGATCTGCACGGGGCCCGGCCTGCTGCGGCTCCGTGGCGGGCAGGTGGAGGTTCCGGGGCTCGGGATGGGAATGGGGGGGAGGATGGAGCCAGAGGGAGGTCCTGCTCCAGCGGTGGAGATGGTGTCTTGATCTCTCTGACCGCCTGTGGCGTGGAGGGAGTTCCGTGGATGGTTTCCCTTGTTTCCGATGTGGAAATACCCGTGTTTTTTATGTTGGTGGTTCCCTTTCCTATGGGACGGTTTGTGTTTTCATATCCCACTGATAGCTCGTACTAGCAAGGCGTTTAGGGGGTGGTGCTATTCGATGGTCTCTTCTCTTTGCTTGGCGAGTGCTTTCTTTCATGGGCTTTCCGACTGGTGCGGCATCTGTTCTCTTTCATTCCCCGTCCCCGCATTGTTCCATTTCTATCCCTTTTGGAAATCGGACCGAAGGTTTTTGATACCAGACTCTATAGCGTAGGTAGCTTCGTCGGTATGTAGTAATCGATTATATGAGCTATTCTATCTCTATCTATCTATCCTAGATCGATATCATTGCCATAGATAGGTCTGGGCAGGTCATGTGCGGCTAGTGCCTCGTGACTGACGATGAGCCGAGGCTCTTTTTCTCCATCTGATCTCAGATCTCTTTTCTTCCTTGCGATCTCATAAGTTAGGTAGAGATCGATCTTTAATTCATTTAATATGATCTTGAAATCTCTTGATCCGTCCCCGGCTGGTCGATCAGTCGATCATCTAGATACCCCTCTTTTCTTTCTACCCCCCCCCTTCCACTCTCGATTTCCATTTCCACCCGATTCGGTAGAATGAGAACTTCATTCGGTCTGTCGATGTTTCTTCCTTGTGCTGCTCGGACTCGTCTGTTCTCCGCCCTAGCGTCGGCTTGTCCGAGGCCGATCTTCTATCCCGGCGGTTCCGCATCGTCCCCGGTAGGACCGCGACTTTTGGAAAAGAAAATCACGTTAACGATCGATTAGTTGCTGGTCATGGCCCCGTTACGTCGGAAGACATCGTCAATCCCTAAAGGTAAGTTATATTCCAAGACAAACACCCCCGAATTCTCTCCAGCCCTCGTGGAAATCGGGAAAAGAAAGACGACTCACTGCTGCTCCATGTAGGGTATAGCGAGGACCTAGCTAAGGGTCGCATGCTCCGTTTCGAGGACTCCCTTCCTCGCCTCCCAATTCCGTCTCTCGAAGAAACGGGCCGTCGCTATTTGAAGTCTGTCCATCCGCTTCTGTCCGCCGAGGAGTTTGCCCGCACGTCCGAGGCGGTTGCCGAGTTCATTCGGCCGGGTGGAGAGGGAGAGCCGCTGCAGAAAAGACTGCTTGCGCGACGAGAGAATCCCAAGATTAAGAACTGGCTCGCCGAGTGGTGGAATCAGACCGCATACCTGGGCTATCGCGATCCGGTCGTCCCCTACGTTTCCTACTTTTATTCCTACCGGGATGATTGCAAACGGCGCAACCCGGCTGCCCGTGCGGCCGCCATCACGGCCGCCGCACTCGACTTCAAACGCCAGGTTGATGATGCCTCCTTGGAGCCTGAATATATGCATGGACTCCCTCTGGCCATGAGCTCCTACCAGTACATGTTCCATTGTTGCCGGATTCCAGCTGGGAGAGCCGACTATCCGCAGAAACACCCGCCTCAGGAAAATCCACACATCACGGTCGTTCACAAAAACCAGTTCTTCAAGCTGCCTGTCGTCGTTGATGGCCGATCGCTCACCACCGCTGAGCTGCAACAACAGTTCGAACGCATCTACGAACGGGCAAGCCATAGCGGTCCGCCTGTGGGGGTCCTCACGGCGGCCAACCGGGACTTCTGGGCGCTGTCCCGGGCGAAGCTGCTGGCGGCGAGCCCGACCAATGCGCAAGCGCTCCGGTCCATCGAGTCCTCGGGCTTCCTGGTCTGCCTGGACGATGCGGCGCCGGTGACGCTGGAGGAGCGCGCCCATCAATTCTGGCATGGCGATGGCTGCAATCGCTGGTTCGACAAGCCGCTGCAGTTCATCATCAATAACAATGCCACCGCCGGTTTCACGGGCGAGCACAGCATGATGGATGGGATGCCGACGCATCGCCTCAACCACCATATCAACCATCTCATTTTCAACAACCGTCTCGACTTTGACAACCCCTCCGTGCGCTCCAACCTCCCGCACCCGACACCCATTGTCTTTCAGCTGAACACGCAAGTCGAGGACTCCATTACGCAGGCGCTTCACGAACACCGCACGCTCATCGCCGCACATGAACTCCGCGTGCAGGCCTTTCAGGGCTACGGGAAGGGCCTCATCAAGAAGTTTAAGTGCAGCCCAGACGCCTACGTGCAAATGCTCATTCAGCTCGCCTATTTCAAGATGTACGGCGTCAACCGTCCGACGTACGAGTCCGCGATGACCCGCAAGTTCCAGGAGGGCCGTACCGAGACCACTCGGTCGGTATCGGACGAGAGCGCCGCCTTCTGCCGGGCGCACGGCAGCCCGGCCGTGCCTCGAGAGGAGGTCGTTCGCCTCTTCCGCGCCGCCCTAGTCGCCCACTCCAAATATACGGTTGATGCGAGCGACGGCACGGGGGTTGACCGTCATCTCTTCGGACTGAAGAAGCTGCTTCTCAAGGGAGAGAAGCTCCCGGCGCTGTACGAGGACCCGGCCTACGCGTATAGTACGTCGTGGTACCTCTCCACGAGCCAGTTGAGCTCAGAGTACTTCAACGGGTACGGCTGGAGCCAGGTGATTGACGACGGCTTCGGGATCGCCTACATGATCAACGAAGATAGGTATCTGCCCTCCGAGGAGCTTTTCTTTCCTCCCATTTTTCAAGAACTTTTTACGGCAGACTTTGTTGGCTGACATTTCCTGCCCCGCATCCTAGCATCCATTTCAACATCGTCTCTAAGCATCTCGGCGTGGAGCGATTCAGTTTCTATTTGAATGAAGCCGCCTGTGAAGTGCGTGACTTGCTGATGCCGGATCTCTTCGCGCAACAAGAGCGGGCAAAGCTGTAAATCCGGTTCGTGTTGAAGTTGGTGGCTGTTTCTTTACTATATATCAGTATGATCCCCCAGGTAAGGGACTAACGACCAGCATGATCCAGTTGGATCCCGACGATTCGAATAACGAATCTTATTCTATAACTTCTAGACTCGACAATAAGAAACTGACTATGTATACTGTCCACTATTCCGATCTTAAGAGTAAGACCATACGATATGATAAGTACTCGTATAGACGTAATGAACGTGTATGTTTATCTTTCATCCACTTTGCTGCTTGGGAATTTTATTCAGCAACTGCCTGATGCCAGTATCTGTGGTCTGTGGTATCTCTAGCAGATCTTTCGTTCTTTGATATCCATATTCTACATGTACCCGATGAGATGCAGCAACCTATAGAATAGAATAGAGGAAAGAAAAAACAAAACAGAATTCGGTATTTTCCTCTACAGATCATACGATATTTCAACCCCGAAGGTAGAGAGAGAGAGAGAGCAGTTACTCCCTATCAAAGAAGGTACAAATGTGCTCGAGATGATCCCCGCAATTTTGCCTATTCTGATTATTAACAGCTCAAGCGCACCTGACTGAAGGAACCCTCAAAGAAAGAAAGAAAGAAAAAACAATAGATTAAATGTCTACTACAACAACCACCACCAACCGAGCCTCCTCCTCCTTCTCCTCCGCCTCGCTCTCCCACCTCGACCTCGGCATCACCCTCACCCTCCACTCCTGGACGGCCCTCACGCTCGCCGTGCAAAACCAGTGGGGGGGCTCCAACTCGGCCGACAAGCGAGACTGGCTGTGCGGCGCGATTGCGGACCTGGTGCGCACGCGGCCCGACACCGACGTCGACGACCTCGAGGAAGTGCTCCTGCAGGCGCTCAGCGACGAGTTCGAGGTCGTCGTCGATGATGGCAGCGCCGCGGAGGTGGCCGGCCGGATTCTGTCTCTCCGGGACGCGATCCTTCGGGGGGGGGATGTCGCGCTGATCCAGAACATGTACCGGGAGTGGGAGGCTCGATCTTCTTCTGCGAGGGTGACGGTTTTTCGTGCGGGGGCAGGAGAGGATGATGATGAGGATGAGGATGATAGTGACGACGACGACGACGATGATGATGATGATGATGATGATGATGATGATGATGATGATGATGATGATGATGATGATGACGATGATGACGACGACGATGAGATGGATGAAGCACCTGCTTTGGTACCTGTTTCAGAAGAGGCTGCTGGTGGTGGTGCTGGTCCGAGGCGGGCTGAGCCTGAAGTCGACGAGGATGGGTTCGTCAAGGTTATTGGCAGGAGCAGGCGGGCGAAGAAAAGCTGATTGATTTTGTCTTCTTTCCCTAAATTTTTTTTTGGTTTCTATGAAGATCTCGGTCTTTTTCCTCTACGGGGTGGTATAGACTTATGTGTGTCCTTTTGATTTCTGGGGGGGGTTTTCTATTCCAAACAAAAAAGAGATATCATGGGAAATCAAAAGGGGCGACAAGATGATTTTATCGATTCTCCAGCTTAAATTCTGTCTATCATAGGGTTAACGAAGGTAGAGAGTGAGAGGAGGAAGGGAGGAGAAAAGGAAAAAGGAATAAAAAGAAAAGGTAAGAAAATCAGGGTATGATGGACATATTTTCTCCCCTGTTACATGCTTTTCGCCTGTCCTTGCCATTTCGTCCCATTCCTTCCCGCCGACATATATCTGCCATTATCGGGAGTGGTCTATCTAGTAGATCTCCCAGGCAATCAATGACCAGCCATTCCTGTCCGTATGTCTTCCAGATCATGACCTCGACACCGCTCTCCGGGAATGGGATGGGCTGTGCAGTCTATAAACTCTATTCGGTTGAACGTCTATGACCTTACGCGGGTTTCTCCTGGCTGCTGATGAGTTTGGTGATCATACCAATGGCAATCGTTTGTCCCTATAGTCGAAGTCAGAACATTATCTACGAAGTTGAGAAGGAGAAAATAAAAGGGACGGGACAAATCTTACCTGATCACGTAATGTAAAGCGTCCTAGTTGATTGTAGTCTTCAAATCTTTCCACACAGATGGCACCTGCAGAGCCGGTAACCTCCAGTCGCGCGATGATAGTCTGGCCCTTCCCCGCGAACGGAGGCGGCCGCTTGCTTTTGCGGCCCGTACCGGGCTCCAATTTATGCAATAGCGCCGCAAACGTAACCTCTTCGATTGCCGAGTGCACATGAAGGACGCAATTGAACCCCGCGGAAAGGATGGTCTTGAGCTCCAGGATCCGGATCTTAGCTTCGAATGCAGAGACGCAGTTGACGGGTCGCTTTGCAGAACACATCACAAATCCAGGTAGAATGTCCTCTTCCTCAATGCCTCGTAGACGGACCCGAATCTGATCGCCGCAGGTGGCAGTCTGAATCTCATCTTCCATTTCGCCGTAAAGGGCTGCCACGGAGACTTCCTCTCGATTCGGCATCATCAGATAAGCGCCATTCTTTTTGATGACGCCGGATTCGATCCGTCCTTCGGTGATCGTGCCCATATCTCGGTACTTGGCGCTAATCGGCATCATAAATGGCGCGTTGATCTTACGTTCAGGCATCTTCATCTCGGTGAGGTACTCCAACAGCGACGGTCCCTTGTACCACGGCGCAAGACCCTCAGGCACACGATCTTTGATCCCAATTGTTCTTTGGGCAGATATTGGTATGCAGACCAGGTCGTCTTTCTTGTATCCCAAAGCTTCAAGGAACTTGCTGACCCTGATCGTGCACTCGTCAAAGCGAGCCTTGCTCCACTCGACGGTTGGATCGTCCATCTTGTTAACAGCGACGATCAGTCTTCTCACTCCTGAGTTCCTTGCTAGGAGTGCGTGCTCCCGGGTTTGACCTCCTTTCTCAAATCCGGTCTCATACTCGCCCTTTCGGGAAGAGATGACCAGAATCCCAACATCGGCCTGGGAGGCCCCGCCGATCATATTAGGAACGAACGACTTGTGACCTGGGGCATCTAAGATCGTGAAGTGACGCTCAACCGGGCCATCGGGACGCTGATGGGTCGTTTTAAAAAACGCACGGCCAACTTCCACCGTTTTGCCCTTCGACCGCTCCTCGTTGGTCAGATCCAAAGCCCAGGACAGGTACCAAGTCTCTCGGCCAACTTCCCTGGCATCTCTTTTGTATTTCTCTAGTGTCCGATCATCCACCATGCCCGTCGCATAGAGAATTGAACCACCCAAGGTTGATTTTCCGGCATCAACGTGTCCGATGAAGACGACGTTGACATGCTCGCGATTCTCTCCGTAAATTTCTTTCAAAGTCTCTTCATCCACGTCGGCTTGCTGTTCTTTCGTGACCGCATCAGCATCCCGTGTCACCTTGGTAACCGTATCACCTCTTAAAGGGCTGGACCGGCCTGAGGATGGTGCAGGAGATGTCTTGCCGCCCGCCCCCACTTTTGATTCCGCTTTTCTCTCCATTTTCTCAATGGCTTTGGCTGCCGTCACCTTAGAGCCCGCTTCGACCGCTGCAGTGCCTACAGTGCCTCGTGGAGTGACAGTATTTTCGGCTGCTGCGGGAGTTTTAGCGGCGATAGAGAGGACTTTAGTCTTTGGTGCCGCAGCAACATCCTCACCTATTGGCAACACGTTTGGGCCAGACTGGGCGGCATCAGAAATAGAGGTTGAGACCGCCGGTGGCTGTTCAGCTGGTGATCGGGGCTGTGGAGGGAGCTGGGTTGGTGGTTGCGGCTGCTCCTGCTGTTGATGCCCGACAGCCTGGGTATTCTGACTACCATGCTGCGCATTGTATATCTGATTATAGCCACCGGGCTGCTGACCATACGCCCCATACTGAGGGTATGTTGCTTGGTATCCATCGTAGGCCTGCTGTCCGTATTGGCCATACTGAGGATAACTATCATGTTGCTGATATGGCTGGCCGGGGTGGAAAACTGCGGCACCAGGTTGAAAAGTAGCTGCTCCGGCTCGGAGAGTGGGCGCTTGGCCTTGAGGCGGTTGCCGGTTGTTCAGTCTCACATTCTCTGTCTGCCGGGAGAGCTCATCCTCCCACGAATCTGGGGGTTGGTTTGCCATTTTGGGACGGATCGAATGAAGACGAGTCAGCTAAGGGGATTAGGATCTGAGGAAACGGAGGATGATGCAGCCTCGAATTTCTCAGGAGGCTCCAAAAAACCTTCAGATGACGCAGCAGGACTGGTCCGGGCCTAGGCCATCTTGGGTTAGGCCTGGGGAAAGTGGAAGGCGGGGTCGTCGCTGACTAATCAGGCCAAGCCATCGAAAATGACGCCTAAGGCACCTACAGGCCCACCGCCTTTGCCCCGCTTGGAGCACGTGTCAGTCAGTACCTCGATGTACATCTACGCGACATCACATATCATAATATATTTGATATCATGTAGCGCTACCGCATCAAGAAGTAAGGAGATCATCGATCGTCTATCAGAGCATCTTTCGTGGATCTTTTTCTGGTGACTCTTTTACATTCGATAAATTCTATGGCGTGATCCCACCATTGATGGTTTCCTGAACTCCTCCCTAAGTAACCTAATGTCTCATGCTGTCCGCTTTTATCTCACGATCTTGAGGTTGCCGGCCAGCCTTTAACCCTGACGGAAGACTCTAATATTGAAGAGAGGATAGGCAGCCAGGAGTGTTGCACCATGGAGGTCTTCCTTACACGAGTAAGCTCCTTTTGCCCAGGCCGCTTCCATTCCTTCCAGTCCTTTAACCTGTCGAACGGACAGTCAGTGATATATCTCCCTAGGTGACTCAGCAGGCAGTAAATTATGCTATCCGGTATGGGCAATGCGCTTCATTTGCTGAAAGTAGTACGTAGAACCCTCAGAGGCTAATTTTACGAACAGTTCGGGCATTTCAATCACTGCCAATTATGCCATCGCGCAGGCTTCGCGGTTGCTCAAAGTATGCGAAGTGATTGTAATGACGTGGATGAAGTTGATGCTAACTTCCAAGAACAGAATGTAAAAGGGGCTGAACGTGAAGAGCTTCTCTCCCTTCAGCAGCGGTTGCAAGGCAAAATTAGAGTGGGTCTGGGGCTCCGCCGAATTGAACTGAGGCTATTGTTCACTGACGGGTTGCTTCTTAGGTCATATCCCCTGCGATTGACATGATCGAGTTAATGTTGGGCCCATTCTCTCAATTTGTTCCACTTGAACCGTCACAAACGGTCGCTAACTCCGTTATAGTGCCGCTCGTGGTAACACGTCGCTGGAGTCCGCAATGTCACTTACCAAAGCTCTTAGATATGACATTCAGTCACTCGCCCAGAGATTAGAAAAAGCAGCCGCGGTGGAAGAACTCGCACGTAGCGGGGCAATATCTGCCAAAACTCAAGATCAGAACGATCTGGAGATCAAGCGTATCATCCAGGATATCAAGATAGTCCTCGATCGAATCGAGGGGGCTGTTCCTCTCATGAACTTAGCAATTACAACCTCAGGTGCAAGTTTATCGACTAGCTTGCCGTCGACAGTGTCTCCCTCCCGTTTGCTTCAGGCTAGCACCTTCCTCACCGCTTGCGATACTCAGTATTCGATGACACCTTCTCTGGCTGTACAAGTAGGACCAACGTTTACATTATCTATGTACATGCTCTTCGCTAGCCATCTTCGTCCGCAAAATGGTGACACCGTCAGGGAGATGACCTGGAAGGAAGTCCTACATAAAACACGACTGAAACTGAGGCGTGTTCCCATGGATTTATTGTTCAGCCCTGGAGAGGGTGAGAAGAACCGCCTCCGTTTGCCCGCTGAAGCGAGAGCGGATGAGTTCGCGTATCAGGTCCTTATCATTGAGGACTTAGATGATGGCAGGGTTCATCTATTTGAAGAAGGCGAGCCTAAGCCTGAAGACTTTGAGGGAGTCAGCTCAGCTGGCATACGAGAAATCGTTCCTATCCATCAAATATCAAAAATCTTCTTTGCTGATACGGGAAAGATGCTCAACATTGGTAGTGAGGGGGAGACAAATCACCCGGTCCTGCTCCTAAAGCGAGATGCCGACGCCGTGCCACCACGGGGGATGTTATCGGAGCTCGAAATGAATGATGTAGATCATCGGCAACACAATTTCGAGGGAGATGAAGAGGACGTGTTGCAGGCCCAGCTCGATGTACAGCTGAATGGGGACGGGAGCATCTCTAAAGAGGACCGTCGCTCATTGGTGTCTGAGAGCGCCTCTAGAACTTGGAAATTGCCACCCGACTTGGATCCTGAGTGGCTAGCATTTGAAGTTTACAATGAAGACGAGGAAGTGGACTCTGATCCAGAAACGGAGCCGCCTTCGCCGATACCTCAGCCTTCTCGTGTAGATCCAGCTGACCTGCAGCTGATCGCAGGCCTTAATCTCCATTCCAACGCCATGTCACCAGCACAATTACCCAAACAGCGTCAGATTACCCAGTCATCATCTTCCCCCTTATATGTTAGCACCTCCACTGTCTCCAATCCATTGTTCAATAATATTCGCTCATCGCTTTCGCTGCTTGAAACTCTACTCCGACTTATGTCTCTCCAGCAGTTTCAACAGCAATCCCACCTATCCATTACTGATGAGTTGCTAAACTTTTTCCTCGAGGAATCGTCAACTACCGGCGCCGGCGGAGACGAGCAGCACCGTCAACGAATCCGGGCGGAAGCGAGGCGTAAGGTCGGCTGGGACCCTTACGACGAAAGTCCGCTGAAGCGGCGAGGAGAAGATTATCAATATACTTCTCCCAGCGACTGGAAACCTCAACACGCTTTCGGTCGCTATCGAAGTGAGGACATTGAAGGGAGTCCTCTCTCTCCTGGTGGGAGACCGGGCGGGTTCCAATTGCGGACACCCACGCAAGATCCGCCAGTTCTCCCGGGGAAAGCGTCTTCCTACCTTAAAAGCCGTGGACTGGCATCGGGGAAGCAGGCTTCAACTTCCGATATCAGTGCCGGCCATGGGCGGTCCACTCTCCCAAGGCGTCCCGCAACTGATTACCCAGATGAGGGTGTTGGGGATAAGTCCTCGCTCGATTCAGGTCGACGTCGACCAGAACGATATAGTGACATCTAAGGCCGGTAACGTATGAAGCTTGTAATAGTAAGGTTATGATTGGCCAGGCCATTCTTCCTATTCTGCATACATATCTGTCCTGATCTCAAGGGCCGGAGTTAAATTCCTCATCGGTAAGCTAGATAATATTGGATAGATCATGCCATGTTATTAAGTCGCTGTACCATCGGGCAATGGTTTGAGTGTCAGTTTCCTACACGACCTGCTTGTTTTGACTCTTCGTTTTGATTATTCCTTCGCTTCGCTGGGTCTAAATCGAACTATCAACCAATCAATTAATTAGTCGGTATGATGGCTATGCGGCGGCTCATCTCCTTGCGGGAGAAGTATTATGTACGTCTACTCACAGATTATCTCATCACTTAAGCAGGTGGACAAATATGAAGGCAAGTAGGCTATTCTCTACAAGGCCAAGGAAGAGAAAAGCTGAACATGAGGACTATTAGAGTACCAACCAGTATAGTAAAAATTAAGTACACATAGCTACCTACTTAAAAATATATCCATTACCAGCCCGCTACCCCAGGTAATTCGAACTCGAATATAATAATGATAATGATCATTGATGATGAGAGAATAATAGAGTGACCAATGGTGAAGATGATGGTAGTTAATGACTTGACTCCCGACGACAGCAGATAAGCGAAAACAATGAACGAGGGAAAGAAGGAAAGAGCCATCGATTCAGTGTTTGAGCAAGGGGGGGATAAATGAGGCAAGGCAAAAGGGACAAAGGAGATGAGTGTCGTAAAGGGGGGGAAGGAAGAAGTAGGTAGATGGAAGTAGAGGAAAGAGAGAGGAACAGACTCTTCTCTCTCCTTCAGGTGTATATGTAGACTAAGACGGCTCACTCACGACTGAACAAGGTCTTAAGGTTAAGCTATACTTTTCTTCATTCCCAATCCTCCTCATCACTCTCATCCACTCGGAGACGATTCGAAGGTTCACCCGAAGCAGGTTTCTCCCGCGGGCTTTCGGGAGCCCGGCTGGTGGTACCGCTGACGAGATCGTAACTGAACTCGCTATCCGGTTGTGACTGCTGGTCGTTGGACCGACGCGGTTCGCCTGGCTTCAGCAGGTGTGGTCGGGGGCTGCTGCTTGAGGCGGCAGCCACCCTGGAGGACGATGGTGATGTCCGATTGTGTCTGCTGCTGAATTTGTTTTGAGGCGTTGGTGGGGATTCTAAGTCGGAGTCTTCATCCCATGTGATTTCGTCTTCCTCTCTAGACTTAGAAGCCCCTGTTGGTGTATTGACTCGAATTAGTAAAAGAAACCGAGTGGCTGAGAAGGGGAACAGGACGATGCCCAGGTAGCACATGTAATAGGAAAAAAAAAGGAATATACCTTGTAGCAAATCTCTCCGTTTCCTCTCCTCGGTCTCAATGGCCAAGCGGAGGAAATAGTACCGGCACCAGAAATCCGCGTACTCGACCTTCTCCGGGACAAGGGTCTCCATCGTTCGTCGCAGCTCAGGGAAGGCTTCAAGATCCTTCGAGATCTCATCTGTTTTGCTCTCGACTTTGAAATCGTTCTGGAATGTTGGCCATTCATCGCTGCCGGGGTCTTCGGTGAAGCTGTCCAGATTCGTGTGGATGACGTGCAGCTGGGCCTCGAAACGGGTAGCATGGAAAACCCGCTTTCCGTCCGGATCCTTGCTCTCGAAGAGGACCTTGTTCTTACTAGAAGACGAACTCTCGTCCTCGACGGGTGGAGCAATGCTGACAGCATCGCGCAGGAAATTGCGAAGATTGGTTCCGAACCGCAGGAGAGCCTCGTCGGCTGCGTCCTCGGCTCGTTCAATGTCTTTGAGTCTCTTGACGGCTTCTGACCGGAAACGTGAGATAAACGTTTCGCCTTCCTCTGTGTCACCCTTTGGCTTCTCGTCCTCCGGCGGTTTGGAGGTTAATTCTGGTGCATCATTGTCTTTCTCCTTGCCGCCATCCCGGCCAGCCAGAGCACTCCCCAAGGATAGACCACGGGTCCTTCCAACGATGCTGTTTCGCAAATCTGAGAATCCTTTCACAGCCTCCTCGCTCGCAGCTGCATACTCCTGCCGCGCACCCTCATAGTAGCTCTCGCCCTGCCTGCGGACATTGTTCCATAGACCGCCAAGGCGCATCCCCCATGGGCTGTTGGAAAAGGCGCGGAATGTCTCCTGGAACTCAGCGTTGAGGTCGAGGTTCGGTCGTTGACTGCTCGAGTCAGAATCCCTGGTATTCCCTCCAGACTTGGATGCGTCATTTGTTGAGAGGATTTCCTCCTGGATGTGATCGCAAGCTATGTCCATGGCTGCGGGCTCCCAAGATGGGGGTCGAAGGGCGTAGTTACTAAATTGAAAGGATCGATTAGAGATAGGGAATCCCGAATTAGCTGGAAAGTTATCACGTGTATATGATATGGTGACTTGTAGATACCTGTAACGGGTCGGACTAGCTCCAACACGAACGACCACCCACGTGACTTTATATTCTGAAAGGGGTATAGTATATATATCACATGTGGTATTCCTGCCACACCGACTACTCCAACTTAAGTTTAGTGTCCATGAAGTAGTGAATGAAACTTGCTTGCGCATAGGCTCGGACGTGGGTCATGTGACTTACAAGTAGTATATTTGTTCTTTGTTATTTTTTATGTTCTACTTTTCTCCCACGATAGCGACCGCGACCGCGACGACCCCGCCGCTGACTACCCTGCTGACTACCCTGCTGACTACCCTGCTGAGAAGGCCTGACTATTCCCCTGATTGGCTTCAAGTTCAGCTACCCCACCGCGACCTCCTGTGATAAAGCTGCCTCGAAGACCGATGGATCTCGCCGGACGCTAGTATTTGTACCTGTCTCTGCCTGGGTGGGCTAGTTAATGGAATTTACTGGACGGCCGCGGCTTCGCACAACGCGTGGCTCCAGAATCAATAGACGTGGATCTACAGGGGTACGCTCATAGCTGGGATAAAATGCCAATGTTGATGGAATTGGTCCGCAGAGAGTGGGAGCGGAGTATCTGAATGGCGTTTTAAGACATGGATACATGGGATTCCAATGGTTCTTGCTGTGACTCCCGTACAAGGCCTAATTGGTTCCTTGCCTGGCCCGACTGGGGGGTGATTGTTGTAGGTCGTGAAGACTTTCTGTAGCACACACTGGGAAATCTTCGTGACTACATCATGATGGAACAGGGAATTAAAAGGTTTACCGGTTTCGAAACCCTCTCATCATCACACTATTGCTTGATGCGAGTATTTTGGTAAGTTATTGTGCGCTCAAACGATTGTACAGCCGTCAAGAGATCATTAGTAGATACACCAAGACCCTTCTTCAGCATCCAATGCGCCCCTTCGGCGCGTGAGGTAGCGCTATTGCCAAAGTGCTTGTAGAACTTGGTGTAACACCGTAAAGACTTCCTTGCTGTATCGTCTCTTAGCCATTCCTCCAGATAGTTAACAATCTTGCGGAAGACCTCGCTGCTATACTCTCGTTTAAAGCGATCCCAGCTTTAGTCATTTATCTTCAATCGTTGCTGAAGCGGTGACTTTCGTCCACGGCCCTACTAGGGTTTTTTGACACAAAGACACCATGCATCAAACTCTTCATAGTATCGAAGAACCGTTCTGAATGGACAGTTGTTTAGATGAGAAGAGCGTTTTCGGCGACGTCGATTCTCATTTATCTATCAGAAGATGATATGACGGAATAGTGAGTACGAAAGAGGACTCAGTGCGGATATTGGTACGTATCCGCTAATCGCTGACAGCACGGACCACCATGGTTCAGCCACCTCACTAAGTATGTTCATTACCTAATAACTATTCATATTTAGTGCTGAAGTATGAACCTGTTATTGGATATGATCAGGACTACGTAAACAATAATGTGGAGCACATATATGATCGATGATAAAACGCTGCATTAACTAACTTCTAAGTTCTACAGAAACATTACATCCCTATCCATAAGGTAGCGGGTCTAGTTCGACACTATCCTCGCTCATCGTCCATGGTGGAGGAGGTGGGATGCTCTCCATGACGCTATCGGTCAGCCATTGGCTGGTACTTAGGATCTTGTTCCGCCGGCTTCCTTTATTGATAGTGTCCTGTTTCTGAATTCTGTCAACCGGCTGGGATGATCCAACCAAAACCATGGGTTCCCGGGTCTGCGAGGTCTTGGCCGCTTCCGCAGTTCTCACTAGAGATGACGACCCAGGAACATCCTTCGCTAATTTAGCAGGTTTTCTTTGATTTTGATTGATGGCTTGAGTTTCGGCCTCGAAGCACAAGAGCTGCGAGGTGAGATTGGTCGATGGTTGGGGCGGTTTCGGAGTGGCGGGGTAATTGAGGTCCGGTTGAGAGCTGCTCACTTGCGGAAATAGCTCTGCCATTCTCTGGCTATTAAGTGCAGGGATAGGATCAGTCGGAAACTGAGTTGAATGTAGAGGTCTACGATAGTAAATGGATGCGTCTGATGCCAACGTAAATTCCGAGCTATGTACGTCGCTGGTTTCAAGATCGGTTCCGGAGTTGGGCATTGGTGGCAGGAAACCCTGCGAACCATCACTTTGATTGTCGTCATTCGCAGTAGTATGGTTTTCATCCTCTTCTAGTCCTGATTGAGTATGTTGCTTAGGGGAGACACTTTCCGATAGGTCTTCGGATTCACCATACTCTGTCTCTGCGTCGGTGTCAGGAACAACTGACTTGTTCGGTTTGAGTGAGCAGCTAGCCTCAGGATCAGAGTATGCGGGGCATTCCGGAGGCGATAAAATAGCAGCGTTATTGGCTAAGCCGTCGCGAGCCGGCTCGACAGTCGATGGTATTGGTGGAGAATACAGTACCGCATTGACGGGCGAGTCGGTCTGAGACATCACCGGCAAAGAAGGCACGGCAGGGGACTCTGGCATTGCAGTCCTCAATTGTGACGAGAAATAAACTGGGCTTAGTGCAGTTCGTCTTCTGCAACCAGGGCTATGTGTATCAACTGTTGCATCTTGGTTGGACGCCTTGCTTGACAGAGATTTGAGTGGGCAACGAGCGATGTTGTTAAACAGGGATGGTGATATGATTACGCAGTCTGGACTCTCTGGAGATTGTGAAGAAGGAATCACGAGCCTTTGTAGCTTCCGAGGGGTGATCGGGTCTGGCGGTGGTTGCTGCTGAGCTAGTGATTTGTCTAGCTGGGCGACCGGGTGTTGGTCGAGTAGATCGGCCTTGTGGTTCAACTTCTGTCTCTTTTTTCTGCCCGCGAAACCCTGACTTTCTAGTTCAAAGTTCGCTTCGTTGTCCACATAAGACCCACCTTTCCCAATAAAAGACTTTGGGTCCCGATCAATGTAATCGAGTTTCTTCTCATCATCCGAATCGATAACGACGAAGCGCCGCAAAAAATCCATTTGCGTGAGTGTCTTATTCCCATGAATTCCCGGGTGCCTGCCCTTGAGCTGTCGCGGGCCAGTGCTTTTGCTATTCCCATGACCACTTCTTCTCTTCGCATTCTTGTCTATGGCTGCATAGACATTATTTCTGAAACTATTCCGTAAAGTCTGCTTATTGTGTCGCACTTGGAAACCGGGATCGTCATCGTCATCGTCCTGGTCATCGCCCTCCCGATATCCAGGTTCACCAGCGGCGCATATTTGTGGGTGTGATAACAAGACGTTGTCATGACTGCTTTTAGTAGCGTGCTCCGAATCAATGATTTTTTTTTTCCGTTCCCCGGAATCGCTCCGCCCGTCATCATTTGCGATAATAGTTTGTTCTAGGTCCTCACCGTCCCAAGCGGAGCTCGGCGGGATTGTGACAAAACCAATCTGTGTGAGGGTTTTTTGGCTGTTCCAGTCGGCAAAGGAATGCCTCTTTTGCTGCTTTGCGCTCGAAGCTAAGGAAACGGGACTCCTTATTCTCCTCTTCCTGGCCTTGGGGGTCGTAACAACTTCAGGAATCCTTGGGGGACCGTTCGCAGGGGTCTGAGGTTGCTTTGCTGCAGCATTGCAGCCGCTAATACGTTTGCTAGATCTCATTTCTTTGATATATAAACCTATGGAGTGAATTGGGTTCTGTAATACCACTGCTGTGGCTTCACGATGATATTGTTAGTGTTGTTGGTCCAGTGTGAACCCCGTGAACCCCGTGACACTCGCGGCCTTGTTCCTCAGGCCGTCAGGGAGGAGCCTTTAGTTCCGTCACCTATGTCAGGTGACTACCACTCAAGGCGCCGACGCGTCCGCCAACTACGCGACTATCTCATCGGACTGGATCTCGTATGCCTTGATCGACGACATCACCAGGAGAAACCTGCTAAGCTAAAATGGGGTTGATCCACACGTCCTACAACGTCACACTGATAGAGTCCGCTATAAAGGTGGGAATTTTTTCGCATCACATTCCGGAGATATCATTGTAGGAATTTTAGTCTGGCTTGGTCCTTGTTGGCTTAGGAATGGATAAGGAGAATGCTCTACTACATTGGGATGATCAATCCTGGGTTTGGAGGTTGCAGGATCAAATGATATGCTGATATAGAATTCATTCCGGGAGTGTTGCCCTGAAATCGATTGCTTCATGTCGCTGGGAGAGGCCTGCCTAGGTAAAGATTACCCTCAGCCCAGTATAGTATTCTTACTCGGCAAATGCCTGCTCTGCCCGAGAGCGATTGATTTTGGCGGGAATTAACACCTATTCTTCGAGTGACCCTTTTTTACCATTTGGACCCCTACTCTGAAGGATTTGAGGATGTCGAAGAGAGATGGTGAGATTGGTGAGATAGAGCCTACCAAGACAACACTGTGGGAGGGTTTGCGCGCTGCCTAAGAAACAGACCGCAGCAACGGCTAGACCGGATACATCCAAGTCTTTCTAAGCCATCGGGTCGGGCGACCATAACACATATACCTTGGGATCCATTGGGGAACACAACATCGTCGTAACGAGCCTACTGAAAGGCAAGTATGGCACGAATTCGGCAGCGACCGTGGCGACCCAGATGGTTTTGTACTTTCCCGTCCATAAAGGTTCAGACTCATGGTTGGCATTGGAGGTGGTATTCCACCCAAGGTTAGATGGGAAAAGGATGACCTTAAACGAACTGCCCACGGGAACTTCTGGCAGCGGTAATGATTGTGGCTCTCCTCGGGTACTTTGTTGTTGGCTGGTCGGTGCTTGCTCCTGTGGATCGAGGAGCCAAACAAGTAACCGTTGAGGCCAGTAAGCCTGGGAGAAATCCCGGGGATACACACGTACATTACAGTCTAATCAGTCTAATCGCATCCGGCAACCAAGGAATCAAGAGTGCCCAACCTCATGACAGTCTTCATGAGAGCCTTGGCGGGAATGTGTTAGCTGTGGCTGCGGCTGCGATGCGCACCCGCTAGGCCTTTTATACAGGCGACACTACTCGACCAAAAAGCCTGTCATAGAAATGTTGAGTGTATACTCAACATTGGGGTCTAGTCCATTGTATAGCTTTGTGCATTACAGCGGCTGTATACCAAGAGGAACTACTGGAATACGTACAGCCAAGCTCTCTTATAACATTTATATTTTTTGATACTCTATCCGAAATTGGGCCAAATTTTCCATAGATAAAGTGCAAGTTCGATAAAGACAGAAGATATTAAAGTCCTTAATTGGCTTACGCCAGTTGACTATGCTCCGTAGCACAACGACTATTTACGAGGCGACAACCAGGGACTAGTCAAAGGCTTCTAGAGTTAGCACAGTTTGAGGCATAGACGGTGACTAATAAATGGACGCTGTTCTGTCCAGGTATGCCTGGGGCCGGGAAAACGATTTTCACATCAATTGTAATCGACCACCTAGAACAGAAATTTCAAGCTGATCCAAGAATTGGTATCGCTTATATCTACTGCAACTTTGGCAAGTGGCAAGTTTGCTGAAACAGCTGGCTGAGCGCCAGTTTTCTCCGCCAAATAGCATTAGAAAGCTCTACAACCGCCATAATGACAAACGACCAACACGACCATTACTCGACGAAACCTTGAGAGTCCTTCGGTTTGTGGTAGCAATGTTTTCCAAAGTCTTCATTATTGTTGCTGCACTTGACGAATGTCAAGAATCCGACTGGCTGAGATTTCTGTCAGAGCTTTTCGACCTTCAGACATGGCAGGGCGCGGATACCTTTGTGACTTCGAGATTCATTCCAGAGATTACCGATTAGTTGAAAAATTGCGTATGGTTAGAGATTCGTGCAAGCAGCAAGGATGTGGAGACAAACCTGGAAAGTCATATGGGACAGCTGCGACCTTTTGTTCAGGAGAATCGCCAATTGCAAGAAGAGATTAAAACCGAAATTTCAGAAGCCGTTGATGGAATGTAAGTTCTCAGCTAATAAGATAAGCAGAATAAGGATTAACAATCATTTTGCAGGTTTCTGCTATTGGTTTTCTTGACGATAAGCTGACTACAAATGATATTCGAAGCCTACTGAAAGTCTTTCAAAGGCAAGGCCGAGGATCAAGCGAAGATCAGAAGACTGAGTTATTGGCTTGTGCATATGACCAAGGGCCTGTTCGGCACCTCCGTTTCCATTTTCCGTTATGAGCTCCGTTATGGATTACTAATCAAGGCCATTTCAGCTTTTTCTGCCACCGCGTTATGGAATTTTACTGTTCGGCTGCGCTCCGCTTCGTTAGGATTCATTTGTATTCCCGCCGTTCCTTTCGCTTTTTATTACACAACTCTAACCCAAAATCACATATTTGCTATTATTATTCAACTTTGGCTCTTTTGAAGATGGGACGCTTCCAGTGGCAGAGGTCCCATGAATTAACCTTCTTCCAATCCCTTGTGGATAGCATCCGGGATGGATTACGTGCGGATTCGTCTCTAAAACCGGAGGCATGGCGTCGGGCCATCAATGCGCTCCAGGATGTCCACCAGGTCACGCTTTCGAAACAGCAGGCCGCCAATAAATATGATAATGCGA